>SNQJ01S0141862.1:0-19571 GCA_010110895.2 Picea sitchensis | reverse complement strand
AAATGACACCATTTATGGAACTCTATGGATACCACCCTCCTTCCATCACTTCTTCTCTAAAAGAAAAATCTAAGGTTCAACTAGTGGAAGATCACATTGAGCATCAACAACAAGTTATCCAAATATTAAAGGACAACCTAACCATGGCACAAAATCACATGAAACAACAAGCAGATCAACATCATAGTGAAAGAAGTTTTGAAGTAGGAGATTGAGTGTTTTTAAGACTACAGCCATACAAAGAGATTTCCCTCAAGCAAGCCAAGAAGGATAATAAATTATCACCAAAGCACTATGGCCCTTATAAGGTGTTGCAAAATACTGGTACTATGGCATACAAATTGGAGCTACCTGCATCTTCACAAGTACACCCAGTTTTCCATGTTTCATGCTTAAATAAGTTTATAGGTGACAAGATCCCAGTTCAACTATATTTCCAGAACTTGATGAGGAAGGGAAAATCATATTGGAGCCTAAAGCCATCACTGACATAGAATTTGCCAGCAGAGGAATAAATCCATTTCAGAGTATCTCATTAAATGGAGGAAACTACTGGCTGAAGATTCCACTTGGGAAGATGAGTCTTTTATACAGAAGCATCCAGAGTTACTCAAGCATTGCAGACAACACTTGTCTCAAGGGGAGGGGCATGTTAAGCCCTAAATAATGTATCATTACCCCTTAATTGGGGAATATTACATTAGTAATGTTATTCTATTTATGTCTTCTTTAGTCCATTAGTTGTAATTATACCTCCTAGTCTCCTATATATACCAAGGAGACATTTTCATTTGGAATCATCTTGTAATTGTACATTTATGTGGGCATAAGGAGGTTGCCCCCTAAAAGAGGCTTATTATCTTAATTTCTCTCTTTTTCAAGGTGTTGAGTACTTATTCTAAGGTTTTTCTATGCTATATTGATATTTGGTTCTTAACACCAACATCGTTTTGGTCGCCAAGAAACAAGGTAAATTTCATGTTTGCGTCGATTATTGGGATCTTAATAAGTCTTGCCCAAAGGACAATTACCCTACACCCTTTATCAACCAAATTATCGATAATTGCATCGTAAGCATCATTTTCTCTTTTGTGCATGGATTTTCTCGATATAACCAGATCGAAATTTTACCAACTTATCAACACAAAACAACCTGCATCTTCCCATGGGGGACTTTTTCTTATTAGAAATTACCTTTTGGCCTTAAAAATGCAGGAGCCACTTTTCAGCAGGTTATGTCGTATTCATTCCACGACATAAAACATATCATTGAACCTTATCTCGATGACTTACCATCTCACTCGACTCATCGATGAGACCATATTGGTCACCTACGATCCATATTTATTTTATGCAGGTTTTACAACATACGTTTGAACCCCCATAAATACTTTTTCATTGTTGAATCAAGGATACTCCTCAGATTTGTAATCTCCAAAGATGGGATTAGGGTGGATTTCGTAAAATTCAAATCCATTCTTGCTTTACCTCCTCCCAACAACCTTACCCAACTGTAAATTTTTCTAGGGAAGGAAAACTTTATTCGTTGTTTTATTTGCAATTGCACCGAAATCATTAAAGGATTCATGAGATTGTTGTAGAAAGATGCCCCTTTCATCTTGTATGCAACCGCTTAGCACTCATTTGAAGCTCTTAAGCATGATTTAATGAACATACCTCTTTTGCACCCACTGAATTATGTGAAAGATTACATCCTTTATTTGGCTACCTCTACTTCCACTATTGCTATGGTGTTAGTACAAGAGGATGATGACGACACCAAACATGTGATCTACTATTTGAGTAAAATTCTATCAGGTCCCGAACTCTGGTATTCACATGTCAAAAAGTTGGTTTTGGCAGTAATGATTGTTGTCAAAATATTTCTCCACTATATTTTATTATGCACTACAACGGTCATTGCAAACTTGAACCACATGTACCACATCTTGATTCATCAATTACTTGAGGGAAAATATTTGAAATGGATCATCATTCTTTAAAAATTTGATCTTGAGTTTACCAAATCCAAGGCTAATTTTTTTTATTTTTTTTTGCGGAATTAATTTGTGATCTTCCCCATATTGATGAGAATACTGAGCCAAGCGATTCTCTTCCTGATGAATCCATTTTCCTCATTAGTACACCTAATCCATGGTACAGATATATTCTTCTCTATCTCCAAGCCCAACTCTTTCATCCTAGCATTTCACGTGATGAATGATGTCGCATTAGACACCATTCAAAGAGCTACCTCATCATTGGTGACACTTTGTACCATTGTGGCATTGATACTGTCTTATAATGTTTCTTAATCCACGAAGAGGCTGAACAAGTTTTAAATGATTGTCACCTTGGAGCTTGTGGTGGTCATCTTTTTGGGATGGCTACAACCCAAAAAAAATTGTGTGCCGGTTATATTTGGCCTTCCATATTCAAAGATTGCATTGAGGCCATTAAAAAACACCCACCCTGTTAGATATTTCAGAAGAAAACACATACCCACCCAACTCCACTTCATCCCATTGTTTTTGTCGCCCCCTTTGCAAAATGGGGCATCAATTTTATGCAATGTAAGACTACCTCAGTCGGGGGGCACGGTTATATTATCGTTGTCATCGATTATTTCACTAAATGGGATGAGGCTATGCCTACATTCCTTAATGATGGCCTAAATGCAACACTTTTTGTGTTCAATCACATCATTTCTCTATTTGGTGTCACACAGGGTATTGTAATTGATCATGGATCCCATTTCCAGAACCATATGATGGGTGAATTACACACCAAGTTAGGTCCTCACCATGAAAATTCATCCCCCTACTACCCTCAGGAAAATGGATAGGTTGAATCCATGAACAAAGTCCTAAAAACCATGCTTCAACGCATGGTGGAAGTGAAAAAAACCTCTTGGCATTTGCATCTCTTCTCCACACTTGGGCTTATTGAACTTCAGTGAAAAATGCAACTGGATTTACACCCTTCTAGTTGGTATACAGGATAGAAGCGGTATTACCAATTGAATGTGAGATTCCCTCTTTGAAACTCACCATAGAAATCCTACCCCGTACTTTTGCTGAAGAGGAATGATTCTTATATCTAACCAATATTGATGAAACCCATCGTGATGAGTTTCTCATCAACGAGACATATCAAAAATGAATAAAAAATTAATATGACAATTCCATCCAACCTCGCGCTTTAACAGAAGGAGATGTAGTCCTAGTCTATGATCAAGATCATGACAAGCTGGGGGAAGGAAAGTTATAACCCATGTGGCACATGCCATACATCATAAAATTCGTTCTACATAAAGGCGCCTACGAGTTAGTACACTACGATGGAATATCTCTCGATGAGCCCCGAAATGGGATTTACCTCAAGAGTACTATGCATATAATATCTTGCATGTGTGATTTGTACATTATTGTACCATATGTTTTTTACATGGTGTGTCTTTTATTTTTTGTGTGCTATTTTTTCCCCAGTTTCTTATACTTTGCTTTGTGATTGAATGCCCAGATGAAATCATCCTTTCCCATCTATTTTGGTTTTGCAGATGGTGCTAGTCGACATACCCAGAACATCACTTCTACATCTTGGGTCATTTACCACTCTGGCGAGTTTGTGACTTTAGGAGGAATTTGCCTCAGATATGCAACCAGTAAAATTACAAAGTATTATTCCATCATCGGACTTTTAATCGAAGCCTCTTCTCTAGGTATATCTCAATTGATTATTAGCCTTGATTCTCAACTCGTGGTCCGTCAACTAAACCGTGAGTATGTTGTTCGTAACCCAGTTTTACTACATCTCTATCTAAGGGTTCATTGTCTCTAAAGAGATTTTGAATTTATAGAATGCATACATATATCGCAAGAAATAAATACTATTATTGATTCGTTAGAAAATTATATGTTAGATTGGTATATTGTGCATAGATAAACATTTGGAACATGAAGCATATGAATAAAAAGATCACATAAAAAAAATACAACATAAGTAGCCACCGCAAAACTCATTTATATATATAATCTTGATAGAAAAAGTTGTTTGTCAAAATACATCATACAGGATTACATATTGGGGTAAAAAATGGACCTTTATGCCAAGAAAATCATCATATAAGACTAAAAATGATTGGAGACTCTACTTGTCCCCCTGCACCACATTGCGCTCCACGTAACAAACTACCGCTCTTGCCACTCATCGTAGAAAATGATTCAGACATTCAGGGAACCCATTTGTATGTCTCTGAATATGTAGAGGTACATATCACATCCTCAGGGGAGGAACTCCCATGGTCAAACCACGAAGGTTCCTCTCCACCTCTCAGAGTCCTCCCACTATGACATCATGCTATGTCATTGCCTGAGCATATCTGCGACATCCTAGTGCTGGAATCTCTACTGGACGTGAGACACCTATGTCTGCATGATGAAAACAAAATGATTTATATCCCTCATCCTACAACCAAAAACATATAAAAATGAGAAAAATATTGTTACAAGGTAATGATCTTTCATACCTGATGCATCCCACTGTATACCCTCAGGAAGTTCTAAATCCGCATTGTCCCTGAAATCCACCCTGACATATGGAAAAGCCTTGATCACCACTAGTTGTCTCCTCCACCATTCAAAGAATTCAACAGTAAATCGAAAGGCCAAGGGATCGTTCCCCAACCTGGGGGAAATACTATTCCATTGTTGCATACGGGGATCAGTCATGGGGCATGCCATCAATGCAACCTATGGTTTCATCTGTGGAACCCGCTCTTGAAAAATTGAGACCAAGAAAGATCCATACCTAAAATATTTATTCCTACCCATTCGACATTTGGAGATCTACTCCTAAATGTTCCTTAAAAGCCATGCACTCCAGTTGAATAGCCTAGGCTCAAAGCACTGAATGGCATAAGATATTTGGGACTTAGAAGTGAGATGAGCACTAGTACTTCCTACCAGTTTTGTAATTGCAAATAGGACGGATAAAAGAGACAAATCCATCACATCTTTTATGATGATCCTCCCTCCTACCAAGCGTGACCCCAGTATGCAGTATTGGGCAACATATGCCTCTTTCGGTCATGGAGTGGCCCAATGTCCAGATAAAAGAATAGGCTCTCCTCTCCTCGAGAGACCTATCAAAAAGTACACATCATCCATGTTGATCTCGAGCACGTGTGGTCCTATTCAAAATACTTGCTCATCATTATCCCACAAGATGATCAAATATTCGAGTAAAAGAACTTCTTTCCTCATATTTTGCAGTTTGAAGTACTTGAGAAAGCCAAAATTTCATAAGGCTGCCCTCGCTTGAGTGTCTTGTAAAACAGAGATGTCATCGAACTCATTTTCACGTTCTTTCCATTCAATCATGATTATCTATGAGGAAAACCTGCAAAATCATGAATTAATCATCATTAGCTAAGTTTCAAAAGAACGAAATTGCCCTTTTCTAGCCTATATATATATGCACCTACTGATCCCTTAAATAAGAGAACATAGTGCTAGCACTCCCTAAACACACATACCAGGGAATTGAAATCACGATCGACACTCCCCACGATTACTTGAGAGAGTGTCTATCCATTTCAGTGCTCAAGGGATTCCCAAAGAGAATAAGCACCTAAATTAAAGGATAAAATGCAATAAAAAAACATGGAAACAAATGAGAAAGAGGAGAGAACCAACCTACTATAGACAGTTTCAAAAACAGTCTCCCACAACACTTGCAATCAACACCCAAAAAAACACTCCAAAAGAGGAAAAACTCAAAGAGGAAAGGAGAATAGTAAAACAAAGGTAAAAATGATTTCTTTCCTTGATTTGATATTTGATATGCTCAAATTTAGTCATTTTTCCTCCTTTTCACATTTTATAAAATTTATTTTGGGGTTTTTTGTCAATTGTTTAGAAGCTACTAATATCTCTTTCCCAGGACAACTTGATTATGCAGGAATTTGAGTAGAGATTCTTTAATGACCTTGTAACGCCAACGAGATTAGTCTTTGTTCTTTCTCGTGCTCATAAATACATGAGAATATAACCGAGTATACTTTTATCACTTTTTCAGACTCGTAAAGGTTATACGAAAAAGAAACCCCCTAGAGTTTCCTTTAAGCTCTTTTCAGACTCCCTAAACATGAAATGATTTTTGAGTGATCTTTCTTCCTTTCACACTCATCAAAAGGTCTGAAAGGGCGTCTTTTGAGCGACAATTTTTCTCTTTTTTGGACCTCGAATACTAAAATTATGAAAAATGACAATGATCCGGATTTTATGAGCAGAATGAAATGACTACAGATTATTAACAGATGTTTAACACATAAGAACAAAGATATAGTAAAACTAGTTTTCTATTCAATAAGGAAATAAGATGAAACTGTAAAATGCAACAGAAAACAAGCTTGCTGGAATGGTGGCAGCTTATATCTGAGAAGATATGTGACCGCTAAAAGATGATTACAATGAGGCTCTGAAGGCCTTTTTACAATAAACGGGAGTGTCAAAAACCCTAGACATCCAAAAGCCTATGTAATATCCCTAGGCTGAGCCCAATTGTAAATGTAAATGAAAATGTACTTAATATGGTTAGTTGTTTGATATCATTTTTGTATGCACCTTTCATGGCATAATGTGCACTTGTACTCTGCAGTAAAATGATGAAGTGTTCACATTCCAGGATACCACGCGCAACAACTTAAGTGCGCATGATTTTGAAGCCAGGGAGACTTTGTGTATATGTTGTGTTTTATAGGCTGGTGAGCCAATTATTATAAGATAGGATGCTTATGTTTTGATTAGGTCGGAGAGCCTAGATGTTAAAGGCCAGTGTGCCCATTTTTGTATATGTCTCATAATTAATATAAAATACATCGTTGCGCATAGACCGACCATGATAAAAGAGTATGGGGGACTAAACTCCACTAGTTAGGGAAAGGGTGGGGGATAAAAGTTAAGGAAAAGGGTCTAATCTAGGGAGCTTAAGCCAAAAAGGAATATTATATTAATATTTATTAAAGTATAAAGTATTGGTAATTATTTTATCCTAAGTTCCAAAGTTGGGAACAAGTGGGCCAAAGTAGCTCCCAACATGACAAGTGTCAAGTTGGGGACATGCATACATATTGTTGGGACTTAGTTCATTTTCCATCATTTTGGCCATCATTCGGACTATCATTCCTTCCATCATTCAGCCATTGTTCCATGATCAATCACTCACTCACTCAGTTATACTATGTACCTTATTGTCACAGTACATGAGCCTATATCCATAGCCATACTTGTTCATGTAGCTGGTTAGATTGGGAGATGGACTAAAGAAGCGGGTTGTCAGGCTTGTGGGATATTGAAGAGGCAGGTTGTCGAGCCCATGAGAAATTTCTCTGTGGGTGAGAGAATTGTTGGGAATTGATTTCTTGAAGGTTCTAAACTACAACTACAGGGCTCTGAGACTTCATGTCTAGCCTGTTGTTGAAGCCCGGAAAGGAAGTGGGAAAGACGAAGGATTGTTGAGCAAAGAAGGGGCACACTTCTTAAATTGATCTAGGCATGTGGGGAATGAGGGACTGTAGGTTAGTTGACTAAGCACCTGTGACAAAGACTTCCTTGTTGTCTATGAACCATTATCCTGGTTAGGAATCCCTTTACCCGGGTGGAGTTTAGTTCCATCTTGGGGGTGACCCACTACAAGGAGTGATGAACAATGTGGTCTAAGGCTGGGAGGTTCGTGGAAGGTCTGCATGCAGTTGGTGATATTCTTACTAATATAAGTTCCAATTGTGTGAAAAAATTACATCCTGCATTATTATTTACGTGTTCAGTTTTATGGGTTTATCTTATGCATGGTTATAATTGTTTGTATGTTTATGGGTATTTCCTATATATGATGCATATCTATGTTTAGTTTTATTTCAGTATGAATTCGTGCTTTTACATAACATATTTTTCTGTTTACATTTTATATATAAATATTCTGCAAGAGTTCTGTGTGTGTATATGCTTAATTGCATGCAGTTCGAAAAATTTATGTGGCATAGCTCAGTTTGGATGTTGGGTATGTTACAGTATGTTCCACAAAGAGAAAACAAAATATTTCTATGGCATAGCGTGGCTCAGCATGGATGTCCAAGGACATTACAACCTAACCCTAGGAAATGAAGCACCAAAAGTCATGTGGGCCCCGTTTGGGTAAGTCAGTACATCAACTTTCCGGGGTTGTAACTTTTGCATATGATCTTCATTTTAGGCGTACGATAGCTCATTGGAAAGATCTATCCGAGGAATAAAAATATTGATGAAAATTTATTATGGAAACTTTTAACTACTACATACCCCAAAAAACGTCGTTTAGGGACTCAAAACGGCTCCAGAAGTTTATGACCCAAAAAACTGCTAAAAGTAGTAAATTACCAAAATTGCTAGAAAGTTGTTTTGAGCCAGCTGGAAAAGGTGGGTGGCCACTGATATCCACCTGGATCAATCCTCCCTCCTTAGGAATAAATGTTCTACATTGCGTTGATTTCCCCCATCATATGAGGAAATTTCTGTTTTATTTGGCCCTGGGTGAGCCACTTGCCTTGGTGTAGGAGCTGCCATACTTTGATGACTCGATAAAGATGGATCATTTGCTGTCAATTACCTTTGATTTGTGTGTCCACAATATGATCATTGGATGGTTGTTGTATGCAGTCGAGGTTGAGCTCTGTTGGTGTCAATTGTTCTACTACATCTAAGATGTCCAATAATGGTGAGAAATAAGGCCGAAAGAGGTCCATGTTGAACACTGGGTGCAAGCCAAGGAAACAAGGAATGTTGAGCTCAAAATAATTATCCCCCAAAACCTTGGTGATGGTGTATGGCCCATAATGGAGTGGGAAAATCTTCCTATGGGGTCTTGTAAGTCGTTATTTCTGTAAGTGCAACCAAAATTTTTCATCCACTTGAAACTTATGTGGAACCCGATGTTGATCATGGCATTGCTTATACTTGTCATTGGAATTCTATAGGATATCTTGAACCTGTTGGTGGATGTGTTGGATCTGCTCAATGAACTGGGTGGCTTTGTCAGTTTTAGTTGGAGTAGGAGATAAGTCGGTCGAGGTGACCGCAAGGGGAAGTGAAACACCAATGGGACGCAATGGTTGGAATCCCAACCCCACCTAAAAGGGGTTGTGGTCAGTTGAGATATGCAGGTCTCATTTGTAGCTATGTTGTACATAGGGAAGACTCTCATCCCATGTGCGAGGGTGCTTGTAATTATACATGCACAGGATATGCACGAGCATTCATTTTACGACCTTGGTTTGGCCATCTCTCTGGGGGTGGAAGGTCATGGATTTGGTGAGCTTGGTGTCTAGTAGTGACCAGAGGCTCGACCATAATGTGCTAAGAAATTGATTGTCCTAATCTGAGAAAATGATTTGTGGGATTTTAAAATTTACCCAAACTCCTTCAAAGAAGAGCTTGGTAGTGGCTTATTCTGTGATTCTCTTCTTGCAGGCAACCGGAATTGCCATCTTAGAAAATCGATCAACAACCACAAAAACACAGTCATTTCCCCACTTGGTGGACGTGAAGCCCGACATGTAGTCAATTGAGATGGATTCCCATGGCCTGTTAGGAGTAGGAAGAGAGGTGTGCATGCCATGTTTCTTAGTGGTTGGATTGGTAATAGCGCAGGCAATGCAGGACCTGATATACTTGTTGACCTCTTATCAAAGTTTTGTCTAGTAGAAATGTTTTTTTAGCATCACCATTGTATTTTCAATGCCAAAGTGTCCTGCCACCGGACTGTAGTGGGCTTCCCATATTAGCTTCGCTTGCTCGCTTGATGGAATGCAGATATGGCCCAGATGACACAACAACCCATCCTGAAGATGGAAATTATCGACAATTGTGTTTGCACCCAACATTTGGTAGGTGGTGGCGAAGTCCGAGTCTATATCATAGAGTTGGGGCCATCCAGAGGTATCATGGCCACAAGATTCTAGCACCATGGTGAGTGTCGTGACTGGCGGTCTACTGAGGAAATCAACGACGCAGTTGGTGCTTCCTTTTTTATACTTAATGTTGAGGTGGAATTGTTGTAAGTATGTGGACCACTTTTGATGGCGGTGATTCTGTAATTTTCCTTGTGTCTGCATGAACTGTACTAGATTATAATCAGTGTGGATGATTGTCTCCTTCCCAAGAATGTAATGTCTCCACTGGCAACATTCTTTCACAATGGAGTACATTTATTTATCGTAAGTAGGGTACTTACGGACAACATCTGATAGTGTCTCACTATGATAGGCCACGGGGTGGCCGTTTTGAGTAAGAACGGTGCCCATAACATAGTTTGAAGCATATGTTTCGATCTCAAAGGGTTGTTCCAGGTCTGGTAGTGAAAGTAATCAGGATGAGCATAAGAATTTCTTCAAATCATCGAATGCTTGTTGTTGGGACCGACCCCATGCAAATTTTTCCTCACCACCACCCTTGGTTATTTGGCTGAGGGCCCATGCAATATGGGAGAATCCCAAAATGAACCTGTGGTAGAAATTGGCAAGGCCTAAGAAGCTATGAAGCTCAGTAAGTGTGGTTGGCATTGGCTAGTCATGGATGACTTGGCTCTTGGTTGGATCCACATGTATACCATGATGATCAATGATGTAGCCCAGGTAATGGACCCTATCCATGCTGAAGGAGCATTTTTCGAAGTTGTCATATGGCTTGTGTTGTCGCAGAGTGTGCAAAACCTGTTGAATACACTGCAAGTGTTCTGCCCAAGACTTACTGTAAATGAGAATTTAATCCAGATACACCACTATAAAGGTATTGTTGAATGGTCACATGATATCATCCATCATCCTCATGAAAGTGGCTAGAGCATTTGTCAAACCAAAGGGCATGACCAACCATTCAAAAAGGCCTTCCTTTGACTTGAAGTCGGTCTTCCATAGATTTGTCTATTCTATTAGGAATTGGTGGTAGCCAGACTTCATATCAATCTTACTAAAGTATTTGGCCCCCATGAGTTGATCAAGGAGGTCGTCGATTCAGGGAATTGGGTATCAGTTTCTGATTGTGATTTTATTCAGGGCCCGATAATCAATGCAGAGTCACCAGGTTCCAGATTTTATTTAGATCGATGGGGTGTTTGACCTAACGGTGAAGAGGTACCCCAATATTTAAGGAGAATATATCTAAGTATTCGTCAACGACCTTATCTGCTTGCTTCTGCTGTGTGGAGAGGTTGGCCATAAAGACCCTGGATGTGGCTGTGATATTTCACTCATTCTGAGAGAGAATCACAAATAAGACAAACTTCCCCATCTAAGAGATGGCCTTCCTACATTGCTTGGCAGAGATCAAGGAAATAACACTAGGTGGGATTGCCTCGAGTATCCTGTATAATTTCCTATTCAAAGTAATAATAACACTACGAGGCCTAGACTCATATACACCATAACGTTTCCATAAATAAGGTTGGACCAAAAGAACATCACAAACTTCGAGAGGACCAACATAACATAATACCTTGTCTTTGAAGGGATTGATGTCATACGACAGTCGACATTGTTGGTTGATGCAGAGATCGGTTCATTGGTGGAGCGATCCAATGGTGTCGAGTTGTGGGTGCGACATTGTTGGAAAGGCCAACTACTTGACAACCTCTACTGAGATGAGGTTCTTATAGCTACCACTATCAACGATGAAGTGTAGTGGGGTGCCTTTTACCCACATATGTGAATGGAAAAGGTTTTCTCCTTCTTCTATCTCACCTTATTCATCGGGTTGGATCTTGGTCATAGAAACAGTGGCATTGGGTTCTGCGTCAATGATCCATCTTCTCCTTTCTGGTCCCTCATCTGATTCAGAGGCTTTCACTTTGGCCACCAACGACTTATTTGAGTGGCAGTCAACAGTGTTATGCCAAGGGCTCTTATGGGAGTCACACCACTTCCTAGTATATTTCTTTGTCTTTTCGGTGTCCTTCTTTTCTTGCAGCTTGGACTGGTTTTCCTGATACTGTCCATTTTTTCTCTATCCTTTATTCTGTGAGTTGGGGCCGCCCTTTCCTGGCTTTTGTTGTGAGGGGTTCGTGGGCCCAAATTGTCACATCTTTTGTTTGAGCTTCTACTTGATTTGGACAGCATATCATTAGTTCGTGCCCAAGGACGAGATGTCCAAAAATTCCATTTCAATCTGGATGTATCTATGCAGAGCACCATGATACTTGAGCGCCAGATGTCGCTCTAAATATTTGATACCCATGTTGGTGCGCAAGGTATGGAATATATTTGTGAATTCTGTCACTACTTGGTCTCTTTGTTGCCGCAGTGTGGTCCATTTGGTATACAAGTTGTCATAACTTCCAACATGGTAGTATTGTTCCTTAATAGCATCCCTGAAGGATTCCTAGGTGGTTGTGACTATAAATAACGATGGTTCCTCTGTTTCCTTTTGCTCACAGAAAGTTTCCCACCAATCTTTGACATGGGGAACGGCTTTGAGGAGCGCAAAAGTAATCTTTTCTCTATTCAAAAAGTTATGGATAGAAAAATACCCTTTTAGTAGATTCAACCACTTTTCTACACCATCTACGTCTATATTACCTTCAAATACAAGAATATCGAAGTTTATTTGTACCTTGAAGGGGGTGGCACCTCCGCTCGAATAAGATGCATCGCCTGTTGGTCTCCGCTGAAGGATTTGTGCGAAACTATCCATCATCTCGTTCCTCTGTTGCATGAGGGCTTCCTTAAGAAACATTTTGAAGGGATCTCCTATCCCATCATCTTTATTTTCTCCTTCTATGAGAGGTTGTTTGGGCGTGCGAGAGCTTTGGTCCTCAAGAGAAACAATCTCGAGATCCAATTCTTTGTACTATGACCTCGTTGGGGACATGTATTAAGACGATAAGGAGAAAACCGCTATGATACCACTGATCCATATTTTATGAGAAAAACGAAATGACTACAGATTATTAATAGATGATTAACATAGACTAATAGAGATACAATAAAAATGGTTTTCTATTCAATAAGGAAATAAGTTGAAACTGTAAAATGTAGCGGAAAACAAGCTTGATGGAATGGTGGTAGCTTATCTCTGAGAAGAGATGTTATGGATGCGCTCATTCGCAAGAAGATGATTACAATGAGGCTCTGAAGGCCTTTTTACATTAAACAGGAGTGTCAAAAACCCTAGACATCGAAAAACCTAACCCTAGGAGATGAAGCGCCAAATTCATGTGGGCCCTGTTTGGGTAAGTCAGTACATCAACTTCCTGGGATTGTAGATTTTGCATACGATCTTTGTTTTAGGTGTACGATAGCCTGTTGGAAAGATCTATCCGAGGACTACAACCATTTATCAAAATTTCATGATGAAATTTTCGACTGCTACATACCCAAAAAAACGTCGTTTAGGGCCTCAAAACGGCTCCGGAAGTTCAGGACCCAAAAAATTGCTAAAAATAGTAAATTACCAAAATTGCCAGAAATTTGTTTTGAGCCAGCTGGAAAAGGTGGGTGGCCACCGATATCCACCTAGATCAGACAACCCTGGAGTCGCCTTTAATTTCTTTTCAGACTCTCTAAACATGAAAAACCACCAAGATTTCCTTCTATGGACTTGAAAAATTACACACTAAAGGGTCCATCTGGGGACAAACCCTTACTTCTTTTAGTTCGTTAAATAAAGGAAGAGGAACTTACTGAAGGTGAGTTATATTGAGTATGTGTAATCCTCCTCGAGCTCATTAAAATTAAAAAAGAGGTACTCATCTATCTGGATGGGGGGGAAATTGAAAGAAGTGGGTCAAGTTTCTTGAGAACTTTTGTAAGCAGCTCTTGCAGTCTCCCTTGAACATAACACTTGTTTTAACCTCCACACTAAAAACTTGGATAATCTGCCAAAACCTCCACATTGAACCAATCCTATGAGTCTTTCCTCTCCTTTGACCCATCCAAAGAATTCCTGAACACTGGTTGCATTATGTTTTGGTCCACTCTGAGTTTATGTAGCCAAGTCTCACATCATGCCTCAATGTTCAAGGGAAGTTTTCACCTCAACAGTCAACCATCCAAAAATTTACCAGTTTCCATACCCATGTCAGACCATGTTCATATACTATATCTTATCACTTTCATGTGACAAGTTTCGTGTCGACTGATGGTGGACACATCAATGTCCTCCTTCGACGAGTCTTTTCATGTCAACTTCAACAAACTATCCAAGAAATATATTTAGGAACTGTTGGCCCTTGGTTATGGAGGAAAATGAAGATCAAGGAAGAAAAGGTGAAATGTGCACTTTGCGGAAGACACAGTAACTATTACTAAGGAAAAGTGAGCAGACAAGCAAAAAAGATGGAATGAAGTAAGGAAAAGAAAGCCATTGGACAAAAGGAGATTGGGGATGACAGATCAACAAGGAAGAAGGATCGTGGACAACTCAGCAAGTGGGAAAAAACCACAATTGGATTCTTTGGAGCACCACGCGAGAGGAAAGGAAAGACAGGGTGGTGAAGCTCGAAAAAAGCGAGTTAAGTGACCTAGGGTTTAGACGCCTAGGGTTTTGGTATCTAGGGTTTTGGACACTTAGGTTTCCACCTAAGGATGTCGGTGAATAATTGTAATGCATAAATAGAGGTCGAAATGGCATAGTTTGGGTTGGTACTTCTGAGTTGATGTGTTGTCATTGTTACTGTTGATACCGAGTTGGCCAAAAGAAAGGTATTGTGAGACAAAGAGGTGTTGAGTGAAAGAGCCTTCTGGATTGTAAGATCTTCAACTGGGTGTGAAGATCAACCCTGTAGTTGGGTGCCCAGGGAGGAAAGAGAAAGAGAGGAGAAGAGAAGAGATATGCTAGCTAAGTGTGCAGACAAGAACTGTATGCTTTACATCAATATAATATAGCACAGTTCTGTGGACATAGCCCTAGAGAGAGGGTGAACCACATATATTTTGTGTTGTGTGTGATTGTACTTTGTATTTTTCTTCATATACTATTATTGAATTGCTAAGGTAGATCTGATAGATGCATGGAGTCGATCAAGATGATAAGAGATGTATGAATGTTGTGTAGTTAATGTGATTTGATCCACTTGATATTCCCCTTGGTTGTTGACACCTCTGTCTTGCAACCCCCTCATAGCTTCTTCAGGTGAGACTGCATCTGCTTCGCAGGTGTTGCCGAAAGGGCCAGTAGCTAGGGCTTGTTGGTGCGCTCTTGGAGTGAAACCTGGGTCTTCCCCCATGCCAACAAATGGTTCTGTTTCCGGGACATGAATCTTATTGAGGGAATGTCAAGGTGGTTTCCATCGAAGATAGAAACTCAAAAGTGGATAGAAGATCAAGAAAAGGAATTCACTGAATCCCAAAACAAGAACCCTAATCTTAGTTCAGAGGATTGGCTAGAGAAGTACATTTTTACGGATATACATGAGATATTATTTGGAGGAATCCATCAGAAGTTGTATGAGTGGCTAGCTATATTAGTCGATACCTAGTTCGAGATCCAATCTAGACTTCCTATGGTTTGGACGTCGAAGTTGATCAAGAAGGTCAAGGAAGTTAATAACACTGTATCACATGAAGTAGATCATTGGTTCGATAGTAACATTGTAGGTTACATCACAGAGTTTGTTGTTGATAGAATAGAATCATATAGCCAAGCTGAGAGATACTTTTTCAAAGGACCCAAAGGAAAAATTTTGCACTTTCTGAAGCTGAGAATCAAGATGTTGTTGCATGAAAAGAACGTCTTGAAGATATAGTAGATTGGTTAGATCTGAAGAGGCTAATGTTCAAGAACTCGGACAACGAAAGGGACACAGAAGTTGGACATACTCGCAGTGGGAAAGTGTTCAGAGAAGTCCACCTTGCAAAATTTTTTAAGAAGAACTATGAGGAAGAGGGTTTCTACAGTGGAGAAGAGGCAGATCTGACAGACAAAGAACATTCATAACCCATCAGGACAGAGGAAGGACAAACTGAATAGCTTCACCAAGGAGTACCTAAGGGCTCAGAGACCATGAAGACCATTGAAGTAAATATTATTATCCTTCCTGTTGATTCAACATTAAGTAACCAAAGTAATCCTAGTCACCAAAGCGTCCAAAGTACTTTCCATAGTATCCCACCATATATTTAGTTAGGAACCCTAGGAAGATCTATGGTAGATGAGATGAGACTTCCTATGTTTAGGGGAGATGGATTTGAAGATCCTGATCATCATTGGTTTCTATGAGAAGCCGTATGGAATATTAAAAATGTCACCGACGAAGTTGTTAAAAGGACCTAGTTCAGCACTACCCTAAGGGATTTTCACTGAGATGGTACATGAAACTTATTCAAGGACTTGCACAGCCTAAGCCATTGAATTAGATCAAGAATTCACTGATTATAGAGTTCAAAAAACCCAAGTCGGAGTCACAATGTATCACAGAGATGAAGGAGATCAAGCAGAAGGTGGTCGAACCTATGTGGGAATTCGATCAGAGATTTAAAACCTTGACAGGACGATTAAATTTTCAGATCCCAGATGAACAAAACAAAGAGTGGTTCTATTAGCAAATATTTAACAGATAGTGAATGCTTGTCATTGATGGCAAGTACAACAATGAATATGGCATGAGTACAGAAAGTATGTAATAGATTGTCATTATGAGAAGACGTTGTAGAGAAGATTCGAATAAGATCAGAAGAGATAGTGAAGAGGATTGTTGGTAGAACATCGATGGCAAGATCACAATAAGTGGAACAAAGTAAGCTCGAGAGGAGAAGCAACATTTCTGGTCGTTGGATCTCATTTACAATTCCCGATGACCGTCAGATCAAGTGTTGATCGAGAATGTTGATCCCACACTATCTTGGAGCTTCGCCTATCGCGAGTTGGAGAGGCAAGATACATAACTGCCGAAATTGTGATATGCAAAATTGTGATTTATTCACAGCCGTCAGATCGAGGTTTCTTCTGGACCGTTGATCTGAGCTCCATCTCGGAGCTTTGCTTATCGCGAGTTAGAAAGGCAAGATACATAACCGCCGAAATCGTGATTTATTCACAGCCGTCAGATCAAGGTTTGTTCTGGACCGTTGATCAGAGCTCCATCTCGAAGCTTCGCCTATCGCGAGTTGGAGAGGCAAGACACATAACCACCGAAATCACGATTTATTCACAGCCGTCAGATCGAGGTCTGTTCTGGACCGTTGATCTGAGCTCCATCTCAGAGCTTCACCTTTTGCGACTTGGAGAGGTAAGAAACATAACCGCCAAAATCGCGATATGCGAAATCGCAATTTAATACCAGCCATCAGATCAAGGTGTGGTCTCGACCGTTGATCTAAGCTTCATTTCGGAGTTTCACCTATCGCGACTTGGAGTGACAAGAACCTCCATCGAAGGAACCACGAGATGAGAATTCACGATGAGTTCTGGACCATAGATTCAAAGAGATTGTGGACCGTTGATCTAAGCTTCATTTCAGAGTTTCTCCTATCGCAACTCGGAGTGACAAGAACCTCCATCGAAGGAATCGCGAGATGAGATTTCATGATGAGATCTGGACCGTAGATTCATCAAGATTGTGGACCGTTGATCTCAACTCTATCTCGGGGTTTCGGGGATCGCAACTTGAAGAGTCGATATGCCTCATCTCCAGACTCATGAAATGTGAATTCGCGAAAACCACTTTTTACCTAAGCACTTGGTCACAGCCGTGGTCATATAAAGGAAGGAGCCAGTGCAGAAAAACTCTGTTTCAGAGTTTCGGAACTCGTAACATGGAGACTCAAGATGTCTCATAGAAGAATATCTGAATTGCGAAAGCGTGAAACGGGTAAATAACACAAGAACCCATCAGAGTAAATCCAACGATGCAGGTGAATCTGAGCATAATCGAAGGGCTATTGTTGCACGTCACAGTGCGACTGCCAGAAACCACTGATGGTTTCTGCCAGAGGACTCAAAGACACTTCGGGGTGATTGACAGAGGAGATGAAGAGTATCTGGGAATCTTCAAGAGGGATGAATATGCTCGTGGAGGTGATTGACAACTGGATGAGAATTGAAGCTTGTAACTGGAATAGAGAAGGTGAGCTCGAATGTCACAGAGAAGACGAAGAGTCTCAACTACCAGAGAGGCTAAGGAATCTCAACATAACATACAATGATGTTGAATGAGTGGAAAAATGGCTAGAGAGGATGAAGAGTCACGATGATGATTAGACAGAGTACTCGAGTTGTGCAGAATATCGGCGTGGTGTGAGTATGCAGAGGTATTGCATGCATTGCATGCACAAGGTGCACAAAAGCTATAAATACACAGTACAGAGAAGAGATGTGGTTGTTGTTGTTGCTAGGATTGTTGTGGATGTTGTTGAAGGTGATTCATGCATGAAGAAGGATCAAAGTGCATCATCTGAAAAGAATAGAAGAAGAACTATGTAGCGAATGGACATGGTGCACAGATCATAAAAGTAGAAGAACAGAATGGGTAGTGGATGCATGTTGGAAGATAGTGAGGAAGTCTGAGTAGCAAAATCTTGCAGAACAGTGATGAGACTGGTAAGCTGCTATTAAACACTATATCACTATAATAGGATTCAGTATTTCATATTCATAAACTAGGGAGGTTGGGAGGTGCTAGGGAGGACTGGTGTCCTCAGAGGTTCAAGTGGGGGCTTGAACACAGGGAGTTGGTGCTTTCTTCTAGTTGGTGCTAGAGAAACCAGGGAGTTGGTTCTTCCTTCTAGTGGGTGCTAGAGAAAAACAAAGAGTTGGTGCTCTCAGTAGGTTGCAGCTTGCAAAACATAGGTTTTAGCCTCACAATGAGTTGGTGCTCAAATGTATGATAATGTAGAGAATGTAAATAATACTTATCATATAAAGAAGAAGAGGTTTTTACCCTGTATGGGCTTCCTTGGGAAATATCTGTCTCTGTGTTTCTCATATATGTGACTGATGATGAATGTGCCATTGTTCATTTTCCTACATTATTGTGATCATCATTGAGTGCCTTGTAAATATTTTAAAAGAAACATAATTGTTTAAGCACAGGAACAACTGATTCACCCCCCTCTCAGTTGTTCAACAATTGGTATTAGAGCCAACCCCTTTTATCTAAGGGTAGATCTTAGAGCTTAAACATGTCAAGCCATGAAGGAAATTCAACCAATAAGGCCCCTCTGTTCAATGGAACAAACTTTTCCTTCTTGAAAGTTAGAATGAGAACCTACATAATTTCGTTAGGTGCAGATGTCTGGGATGTGGTAGATACTGGTTATGTAAAGCCAGTTATGCTAGCTAATAAGGATGACAAACTAGAATTTAGCTTCAATGCTAAGGCTATGAATGCTATCTTGAGTGGGCTTATAGAAGCAGAATTCATAAAAGTTATGCACCTAGGAACTGTCAAAGAAATGTGGGACAAACTCATTAGTAGTTATGAGGGTAATGAGAAAGTAAAGGATGCAAAGCTTCAAACCTACAGAATACAGTTTGAACAGCTAAAGATGAAGGAAGATGAAACTGTTGGAAAATACTTTCTAAGAGTAGAAGAAATGGTAAATG
>SNQJ01S0141861.1:0-24769 GCA_010110895.2 Picea sitchensis | reverse complement strand
TTTAAAATATATTATTTGAGTTTTTATGTGGTGAATAGATTATAACTTTGTTATATTTTAAAATATATTATTTAAAATATAATAATGAATTTGAGTTTGGGATTAGAAAAAAAATTTAAAATAATTAAAGATATGTATTTATGTGGTGAATAGACAATATAATTTTATTATGTTTTAAAATATATTATTTCAAATATAATGTTATTATGAGATATTTTTTAATAAATTTGAGTTTGAGATAAAAAAGAATAATTAAAATAATTAAAAATATGTATTTTATGTGGTGAATAGACAGTATAATTTTGTTATATCTTAAAATATATTATTCAATACAAATAAAAAGATTTAAGAAATTAAAGCGATGAAAATATAATGTTATTATGGGTTTTTATCAAGGGAAAATGTTGAAAATTGGAAGCTTTGTTAAGGCTTTTCTAAATTTTGTATTGAAAGATTTATCGTTCCTATTTTTAAAAGTGGTGACAAAAATGATGTTTCAAATTATAATACTATTTTGATTTGTCATTTTTTAACCTACTATTATGATTTGTCATTTTTTAACCAAATTATATGAGATCATTTTGAAAATCAAAATTAGTTTTTTAAGAAATTAAAGTGATGAAAATATAATATTATTATGGGTTTTTATCAAGGGAAAATGTTCAAAATTGGAAGCTTTGTTCAGACTTCTCTAAATTTTGTATTGAAAGATTTATTTTCCTATTTTTAAAAGTGGTGAAAAAAATGATGTCTCAAATTATAATACTATTTTGATTTATGGTCATTTTTTAAACTTATATTAAGGATTTGTCATTTTTTAACCAAATTATGTGAGATCATTTTGAAAATCAAAATTAGTTTTTGGTTAGAAAGTGATAAAAAAGACTAAAGGACAAGAAGATTATTGCATAAAAATGTTGAAATAATAAAAGCTAATTTCCTTTATGGTTTTATTAACTTTGAGAAAAAGTTTTAATATGGTGCCTAAGAATAACCCATCGAAGATATTTGAAGATTTAAAGTTTTCTTTACATTGAGAATTATCGTAAAATTGTGGTAGAAGAAAGTAATTGCTAAACTCAGGGATAACAAGAGTTGGTTAAAAGAAAACTTTAAATATAGGATTAAGAAAGTTGTTCTAGGGAAGATAGGTGGTATGGTGGGGTTTGTGTATGATTATTAAGGGAATAAAGATGTCATTATTCTTTGGGGACATGGTAAATTACCATGAACAACGAAAGATAATCACTTTCTAGTTCATAGGGTCTCATTTCTCTCAAATAAGAAGAGGTTTGTAAAGTTTCAATAAATGGTGACTCCATAGTAAACATAAGAGCACTACATATTGAAATATCCAACCAAATCTTTCTCTATCTAGACTCTATTAGTGACTTAAAATCCCTAATTGGGAGGAAGATATAACATAGACTCTATGGAATCCTATTCGAAGGAAGCTATAATGTAGACTTAATAAACATAAGAGATGATCTGCCCAAGAAGGCGATATACAAGAGAAAGTGACCACGCAAGCCATACCTCAGTTGTGAGCAAAAAACTCCTCGTGGGTGCAATTCCAACAGGCACACCATTGGTTAAGTGACCAAGCAAATGGGGATCCAGACTGTGGACCTGCGAGTGGCCAAGAGGTTTTGGCGATCTCAGAGACTGGGATTAGTGGGATTAGTGGGGTGGCTTGAGAGAATGGCTAGCTAATGAGATTAGCTTTCTCTCAGAGGTGGAAGCATGGAAAACAGAGTCACCTGTGGGGGCGCCTACTCTAATGTAAATGAAACACTATTTGTTCTTTAGAAAACCCTAAAAATGAAATTGTCGCGAATGTAAAATGCAAACTCATAAAAATAAACGAGACACATAGCTTCATAAGAAAAGTTAAGAATACTTTATTTTAGTCCCATTTCACCTTATATACCAAGGGAACCATTTCTTTACATATATTTAATCTATCATCAAAAGGTGAAGAAGTGTTGCACCTAGGTGATTGGCTTGTGCGCCCGTGGGCTGCTCTCTAGGGTGGCCTCCTTGGTCTAATTACTCCTTGTTTAGATATGGAAGCGTCACATCTTCCATGAGAATATGAGGCAACTTGTTGTGTAATACATCAGTTGTGATCCAATTTTCCTGATTATTTTTATTCTGCTGTGCTACCAGACATATGAAGTGTAAGTTTCAGGTCTTGTAGAGCCTTCGAAAGTCTAGTATAGTGTCTTTGGCCAATGGGAGTTGGAAATCGGGAATGTTTTCAACTCAATAAGATGGTGACTAGTTCTTCCAAGAGGGAAGGCTCAAACAACTTTAAGTGATTTACATTAATGACATTGTGATTCCCAGTTGTGGTGGCGTGATCCATCTTATATGCATTTTCTCCAATCTTGTCGAATATTGTATACATACCATATCTGATTAGCATAAGCTTGTGATGGTGTCCTTTGAAGCTCTTCTTATCCAAGTGTAATGAGACTTGATCCCCTGGCTGAAAGGCCATGAAGGTTCTTTTGTTTCATGGTGTTGTTTGGCATGATATTGGGCTTCTTTGAGTGATGATGTGACTGCACTATGGCGTTGTGCAATTTTTTGGAGAAATCATTGAGGTGACAATTGTTTGTGTTGTTGATGGAAGGTACCCCGAGGTCTAATGGAGTGGGAGCTCGGCTGAGATGTCATGGAACGGGCGACTTCAAAAGGTGAAGAATGTGCTGCCTTATTGTAGCTATGGTCGTAGAATGTAAGTAATTGGTTCCATTGTTTGTTGTTTCAGTGAGTTCGAGCATGCACCAGCATCCTGTTGACAACCTCTATTTGGCCATTCATTTAAGGATGGAATGCAGTAAAAAACTTGAGCTGGTAACCCTAATTAGCTGCCTTCTATATGGTCTCCACAATGTATTAAGGAAGCCAATCTTTGTCCGAGATGACATTGCTTTGGAGGCCAAAGGGGGCTAGACAATCTACGTAAGTAGAATTTCGCTTGTTTATGCTTGTCAGAGTAGTCTTTATGCATGGGATAAAAAAGTGTCATTTTGCTGAAGCGTCATACCACTACCCATATTGCATCATGTTTCTTTTAGGTTTGCCAAAGTCCACCTCGTGAAATTCCATTGAGATTGACCTCAAGCGTCGAAGGACCTACAATGGTTGATAACCCATGTTTCCCCGTGGAGATGGCTTTGGATTGTGAACATAAGGCACAAGCTATGATAATTTTTTCAACTTGAGTTTGCATGGAAGGCCAATGAAAAATGGCATTGCAGATGTTGGATGGTCTTTGTGGTACTGAAGTGGCCTCCATAGGCTGAAGCATGCACTTGCCTGATGAGAAAGAGGTGTTCTTCTGAGTGTAGAACACATAGAAAGTTTATCTTATATAGCCACCCATCCCTAATAGTGTAGTATAGGAAGGGTGTTTGATTGATCACTGTGGGGCTTTGAAAAACTTACCAAATCTCTCAAAAGTCGGTGCGAGCATATTGATCCTTCCATGTGTCATGGGTAGCACAACACACTTCTAGAATGGAAAGAACTGGAGTGGGAGGTCGACTTAAAAAATCAACCATTTTATTTGAAGTGCCTTTCTTGTATCTAATTACTAAGTGAAATTGTTGAATGTAAGAGGCCCCAAGCCAAGGTGCCTTTGTTCCTTAATCTTATATTGAGATTTGATGAAAATCAAAGGGTTGTGGTCTGTATGCAAAATTGTTCCTTTACCCAACAAATAATGCTCCATTTCTTGAGTACTGGCACCAGACTATAAAATTCCTTATCATAGGTACTATAATTTTCCCTTGCCTTGGACAAGGTTTCAGAGTGGTAATCAATGGTGTGTCCTCCTTGTTTAAGTATGACACCAATAGTATATTGTGAGGCCGACTCAATCTGAAAGGGTTGAGAGAGTTATGGAAATGTAAAACATGGGATGAGAAGAGGGCATCTTTGAGTCGAAAGCAAAAGTCGAGCAATATTTGAGAAAGAGGGAATGAACTTACTATACAAATTGATGCCACCCAAAAATATCTTCAACTAAGGAGTTGAAAAGATGAAGGTAGAGGCCATTGTTTCAATGCTTGGATTCGGGTTGTATCTAGTTGAATACCCTCTGATCTGACAACAAAGCTGAGATAGGGGACCTAAGTCTCCACAAAATATGATTTCTTCTCTTGAATTGCAACTTGTGTTCTTGGAGAATTTGAAGAACTTGTCAGACATGTTGCATGCGAAAGTGTCCCATGTCCGACGGAAGATGAGAATGTCATCTAAGTAGATGACCACAAATCAACCCAAATGTGCTTTGAATATGTCATTGATGAGCCTAAAGGCATGACTTTCCACTCAAAAAAGACCAAATTTGGTCTTTTTGAGTGAACGCTGCTTCCAAACATCATCCGGGTTCATTCAAACTTGATGGTAGCCAACTATCAAATCCAATTTAGTAAACCACTTAGCTCCTTGGAGGGTGTTGAGTAGTTCCTCAATCCAAGGAAAGGGGTAACGATCTTTTATTGTGTCTTTGTTCAAGGTTCGGTAACCCGTGACAAGGCACATTTCTGAGGCATCTCATTTAGGGATGACAAAGACGACAGAAGCACAGGGAGAATATGAAAGTTGGATGTGGGCCAAAGTTGATGAGGTCGCATTGACCGCTCTTCATTTCTTTTGTTTCCTCACAAACCTAAGTAGGGGCATTAGATAAGCCAGATCTGGGATGAGATGAATGGAATGGTCAATGATGGAGGGGAAGTCCCTTCGGAGGTTGAAATACCTCTAGGAACTCATGGAGGAGGGGATTCATAGTTTTAGGAACAAGGTGCATTTTATTGTTTGGTGCTATTGGGCACACCAACAGAGAGAGAGACATTGGTTTAAGTGTACATGTAGGATATTTTCTTTTCTAGAAGGGGGTTTAGGTTTTGCCGCAGCTAGCATATAAGTGTAGCCTTCATCGTAATTTTGTACTATGGACGGCTAGATAGATGTAACATTTTGGGTTTGGTATGAGCAATCGAGCAAATGTAAATCTACACAACTACAAGACAACACTTGGAAATTAAGAGGTGAGGGCCATCCTTTGGACCCATCCAAGTTGATAGCATTGCATATGTGGAGTGGTGACAAGATTAAGGCAATTGACAAGGGCTTGACACCAAATTTTTTCTACTTCCATTGTCCATAAATCGCAAAGCTAAGCATGTCTTCCTCGGTCATTAGAATCAATGAGGGATCTACTTCTATGGGATTGTCCGTGAGGAACTTTGGTATATTCTACTTGGGAAGGTGCAATGAGTTGAGTGAGTAGATTTTTGTTGGTTTTATATTTTGGAGGATTCAAAAATCTGATGAATTGTGCGAAGTAGTTTTGTGGAATGAGCACTAGGTTGTCCTTGTAGTTGTATTGGGTGTGGGGTTTTGAATTCAGGATATGGAAAGCGGGTCAGAGGGATGGGAGTTGGATGGTTGAGAGGCGCGGGGTTGGTGTAAGGGTAGGACTAAGGAATAAAACCTCTAGGAGAGACTTTCCTTTCTATAACCAAAGATATCGAAAACATTTTATCTAAAGTTTGATTTTCAAACAACTCTACTTCTGGACGGAATTGAATTAATAAACCAGCCACACATTTTAATATGAGTACCTCTTATGTATCTAGAACATGAAGTAAGAGGCACATCTTGCAAAAGAATTCTATGTATCCTTTCACTCCTTATGAAGGAGTTGTCGAGGTTGGTGCCATTTGATCCATATAAATGCACACATACCTGTGTGGGTAGAAGCGATTTCTCAAAACTTCAGAAAGTCGAGCCCAAGTTCTAATGGGCTTGGAAGTAGAGGATTCTAGAGCATCCCCAATCTCTATCACAAATGTGGTCTTGTCTCTGTCCTCAGATCCCACCAAGTTTGTGCCAGCTTCTAATTGCAAAGGGGCTTAAAATCTCGAAGCTTTCCTTCCTCGGTAATTATTGGACATGTATTGAAATAGGTCGATAGGCCTAAAGATGTATCCAAGAATCCACCATTTCACCATTACCTTTCCCAACAAACTTTGGTAGTTGGATTCGAGTGTCCAACCTGAATGGACCTCGATTGTTTTGTTGTTTCATTCTCAGTAGCTCATTGAGGACAGAGGTAAGATCTTGGACATGATTTGATGTGTTGGAATTTGAGTCGAATTTCAAAGGATATTTATGCGGAGGCATTTTCAGGAGGCCAAATTTTGAAGAGAAAATGCAACTGCTAGGTTGCAAATGATAGGGAAACATGGGGACTCTCGCTTTTTGAACAGAGGATCGGCTCTTGAGAACACATGACTCAAAACCCTAAGTCAACAAAGCTTGAACTAGTCTAGAGGGAAAGATCTGTATTTTTTTAGATCTATGGAACTCCTCTCAGGTAATGGAGATGTGGGAGCCCTTGGGGCTTGTGAGATTTGTGGAGCTTCTTGCATAAAATGGAAACCTTGGAATGGACAAACTCTGGATTATTTCATGAAACCACAAAACATTTAATTAAATCTTCAAGATCACAAGATTTTCCATGGATATTGATGCTCTGATGCACAAATCGATCTCTGGGCCCAAGAAGGTAACTATAGGAGAAGGTGGAGAGGCGCTTCATACTGAATACCAAAAAATCTCCTAGGGGCAGCCACCATTAGTTTGGCACCAAGCAAATGGGGATCTGTGACCAGTGACCCCCAGCATAAGAGTTTTATTATCCGAGAGTGACCTCCTGGGTTAGTGGGAGGCCCGAGGCAGAGGAAACTCATTTCATTCCCACAAAGAAGAAACCAAAAGGGCGCAAACCCCAATTGGTACGCCCTCCCTTCTACCTCATAAAACTCAAAGAAAATGATTTTCTCCCAGAGACAGTGGCTATCTAATGACATAAACTTTCTCTCAAAGGTGGAATCATGACAAATGGATTCATCGGGAGGCAACCATGAAGGAAGACGCACTAGTTATTCTTCAGAAAACCCTAAAAAATGAAACTGGCGTGAAAGTAAAATGCATACCGCAAAACATCCAAGACACATAGCTTGAGAGGAAAAGGTAAGAATACTTTATTTTAGTCCCACTTCACCTTATATTACATATATTTAATTCATCATCAAAAGGTGAAGAAATGTTGTGCCTAGGTGGTTGACGCCCCATGTGGATGTTCCCATAGGTGGCCTCCTTGGACCTGTTAACGAGCATTATTGAAATATCCAACCAAATTTTTTTCTATCTAGACTCTATTAGTGACTTAAAATTACTATTTGGGAGGAAGCTATAACATTGACTCTATGAAATCCTTCACCTCAATTCAAAGGTGGATGAGAAAGAAAATTAAGGTCTTGTTTGGTTGAATGGAGCTAGTGATGTTTAAAACACCATTAAATTTAATAATATGATAGGAATGATGACCATTTAATGTAATGTAGATTGATATATTGTTTTAATTATTATTAAATAAGGTTTATTAAAGGCAATTGTGAAATAAATAAAATATGGCATACTCATTAGTATGAGGGCCACCAATAGTTAAATATAGATGGAGTCCTACTTACGAGATGTGTGAAATATTGTTAATGTATGTACTCTTAACGTTTTACATTTTAACCTTTTTTTCGTACATATTATTAGTTGGGTTTTGTACAAAAAATCGTCGAGATTTAGTGTTAGCCAGAACAATGCATTTCTCGTTGGTTCAACAGCCTCTTCGTGCTGGTTTATGAGGGAATTGAATCTATTTATGCATTCCTAAACATGATTTGAGCACTATAAATTGTGATTTGGCCAACAATTGAGTTGTCGAGTGATTGATTGTAATCACTGGAAAAAGTAAAAAACCTAGAAATTTTAGACTATGCCTTGTTAATGTATTGGAACATTGATCAATTCAATATTTCTCCCTTAAAGTGGTAAGTGTACAAGAGTTTATTATTCCATAAAATGATTATTGTATGGTGTTTCTTTACCTTAAGATTTTTTGGATTTAATAAAATATTGGGGTCGATATCTGATATATTGCATGCCATTCAATTTCTCAACATTAAAATAGCATAAGAAGGCTTCTAAACATTTTGTAGTCAAATCGAAAACTGGTTTTCATTCTTTTACCTTTATTTATCTATTTATTTTTAGAAGTCTTTGCAAAATTCCCACTGTAGAGAAGGATTCGTAGGATCATTCATATCACACGTCACATTCATGCCCATTATGCTAGAGGGATTGTGGTAGTATTAATGTTTATGGAATCTTTCAGATATATGACATCCATATTTGTAATTTCAACATTTTAAACCAAATAAGTGTGATCCATAATCTTGAAAAATTAGTGATTTGTGAAGAGAAAACTAGAATTTAAGATTGTATTAATATAAAATTTTAACTGTAATTTTATAATTTAAAGAAGGTTCCTCTAAAATTTGACAATATTTTAATTTTATTTTGGACTTTAATAATAGCCATAATTTCAAATTTAACTTTAAATTCAGTTTAATCAATTTTAATTATAACTTTAATTTAGATATTTAGCTTTATTCTTAATTTTCTTTTTTAACTTTATTCAAGAAGGAGAGAGAATTGTATATATATATATAGAAAGAAGAGCTGGCATCCAAGAGGGATGAATATACATGTTTCTTGTCCCCAAAAAGGAAAGACCACTAGTTCTTATATCTTCACATCTTCACTTCTTATAACATATATCATACTATCTCATGTCCATATTTTTCTACCTGTTACAACTTATGATAGATACATCCATACTATCATCCTATCTAGACATCATTCACACACTATTTCAATCCAAATGTGTAGCCATTCTTTAAAGCTCCTCAATCTCAAAGCATTTAGTCTCCATACTACCTAAACTCATAGAAACCCAGAGCTCATAGAAACCCAGAGCTCCAATGGGGAGAGACAGTTCCTCCTTGGATAGTGCATCAACTTTGACATTAAGTTCTCTGTAGATATGGATGAACAAGATCCAATGAAAGGATTGGAAAGCAAGATTGATATCATGGAGTAATGGATTTAGCCTTAGGTCAAAAACAAAATCCTTCTCACTTTCCCAATCGATTACCAACTTGAGTCCCACATAACTGCAGCCTTCTTCGCCAATTTTAATTGTTGCCTCCGCCATAAAGTCTAGGAGAAATGAACAAATTTTAAGCCGTTAGTGCCTCCCAAGAACATAACAACTTGATGGAAATGGTTTTTCTCTTGAGCTATAGAAAAAACCTTGGCCCCACAAATTAGCTAAAGACCTTGACTAGCCCCATCGAAAAAGTATGAGGGAGTCTCTAAGTCTAGTTACATGGATGACATTTTCGATTTTTTTATCTTGAGATTTTTCACAAATTCCTTTGACAAATTCAGAATGATGTCAACATTGATTTTCTAAGGGATCTCCTTATTCATGAAAATACTTGAGTTTGCAGCCCACCAAATGTGGGAGACTAGGAAACTTGGCATCCCTTCATATTGTTTTACCGTTTTGTCTTCCACCCAATCCTTCAAGTAGTCTTCTAGGTAGGAATTGTTCCAAGAAGACGCCATCTTGAGCTCCTTCTTCGATTTGCATCCCATTACCCTCGAAGCGCCCATCCAATAAAAATACATAGAGGTTACCAATTTAATTTTTATTCACTTACTTATAGTTACTGTAAAATTGTTAGTAACTAAATTAGGATAGACCATTTTACCTTCAACCTACAATGTTCTAATTATTTAAAAAAAAAAAAAATTAAATCCCATCAATCCTCTTCAAACTCCAAATCATTTAAAAACAATAAACTCATCAATACCCCCATCTACATGAACTCCAACCATTTAAAAGTAATAAACTCATCCATACTTCCACCCTACACAAACCTTAAATTACTAAATTACTTTAAAATGACAACTGCAACCATTTAAAAAATAATGTCCCTTCACATCTAACAAACCCAAATTACTTCCACACCACATTCACAATAAACCTCACTACTTTAAAAAGTGATAAAACTAATAAGTCTAACTATAATTGAAATTATCTAAAATTATTTTAATAACAATTGTCGGCTTTGAAAAGTGATTGCTTATGATATAACAAAATAGCCCATATATAATACCACTTCAAATTAATATTCCTACACACAAAAGGTTATATGCCCAGCAGGTGGTAGTTAGGCGTACCTGACAGATTCAAATCTTGGGTGCTGAAATTTACAGTAATATTGTGTGGTTTTGCCGGTTTCTGACTGAGTTCTATCATTATATGATTCTTGTGTGCGGGAAATTCTACACTAATATTTGAATTCGCTCATTTTGACATATTAACATGGAGCGCGACAGAGAACAAACTCATCTTAACATGGAGCGCGACAGAGAAGAAGTTCTAAATATTTCTTGATGCTTTACAAAACTCAAAGGCAAACGAGGTAAACGTAGGCATTATTTATGATGCTTTACAAAACTCAGTAGAGGCCATAACAAGCCAAACGAACCGAATCGAAGATGAAAATGTTGGACAAACATGTGGTGTCGAGCGTGATTGTTAATAATGTTGGAGAAGATTTGGCGACGATGGAATTCGAGAAATTATCAGAGAATGTTAATAATGTTGGAGAAGATATGGCGACGATGGAATTCGAGAAATTATCAGAGAATGTTAATAATGAATGTTAATAATGTTGGAGAACATTTGGCCACGATGGAATTCGAGAATTTATAAGAAAATGTTAATATAAGTGAATTAGATGAACGATGGCGAGGGGATGGTACAGCGCACCAGAAGTAATGAAACTGTGAGTGAAGACTATCTTACAACATTTACATTGCCTGACGATATCATTGTAATTCGATACATAATGCATTTTCCCTGGGAACTCCAAATTCAGCGCTCCAAATCAAATTATATGGAATTCCAGATTTAGCTGGCGTAAAATCATGCAACATCTACGAGAGAATACATATAATTTGCGATGAGTGAAGTTGGAAGCACTAATGCTGCAGAAGTAGTGGATGGTTTGCTGGACGTTATAATTCGCTGGGAGGACAATGCATATGGTGATGAAGTTATGTGCATAATTTGTTACGATAAATCTAAAAATGGGGAGAGTGCAAAACAATTAGCATGAAACCATCTGTATCATTCACACTGCCTCCTCGAATGGTTTAGTCGTAAAAGCTCCTGTCCCATATGCAGAGATCGTAAAATCTCCTGTCCCATATGCAGAGATGAACCACTTGCTACACGAGGATGGTTCTACCTCGTTGCTCTCCATTTACTTTATTTTGTACTTGTATATTTCAAATAGTTTGTGCACTCTTTCCTGACGATTTTTTATGGAATATTATTTGGCAATGCCTTCAATTTTGAAGTTGATAAGAACTTGCAATTTCTTTAATTATTATTATGTTTCTTTCCGTTGTAATTTTTAAATACACGAGTAGTTTAAATAAATAGTATACGTTGTAAGTCTAAATACTCTCTAAAGAATAGTAGTTTAAATGAATAGTATCCTTTGTAATTTCTAAATATTTTCTCTTTCTAAAGAATAACAGTCTAAATGAATAATACCCGTTGTAACTTCCAGATACTAACAAATAATATCCGTTCTAGATACGCTCTTTCTAACGAATAGTATCCGTTGTAATTTCTAAAAACTCTCTCTAACGAATAGAAGAATAGCATTATAATCTCTAAAGGCATTTTCGCACATCCTGTAGAACATCCGTCTGATACGCTCTCTAACGAATATAATCCGTTGTAATTTCCAACAATTCTCTCCTCTAACGAATAGTGCTGTTTTAATAGCATTATACTTCTAAAGTGGCTCATGATTTTGAAAATAACCCGTAGAACGTATGCCATGATGACCATGTATATATACGTGCATATGCCCCGTCTCCCATCATGTGTGAATGGAATGGGAATGAGCGGGTCAGTTGTAAGTCTGTACTCTGACTAAATACGGCGCTTACCATATACTTTATGGAGTGATGACCAATGCAACGCGCCAATACCATGCTGGTTAGAATTTTGAATTGAGTAAAGGCGCTAAAAATCCATGCCTATTCAAATTTGGATTTTAAATTTGGAAACGCGTGTAAGAATGAATGGCCTCGGATTTTATTTTAGGTGGTTCTTTTTAAATTTATAAGTCGGACCTTGAGATGATGTTCGATTTTTTCTGCCCTTAAAAGTTATTTCCAACACAACTTGGTTTTCAAAATTTGGTTCTTCTAATTGAATTTATCCGGTGAACATGTCATAGATAAACGTCACAAATATATTCCATGAGAAAATATGGCTGAACAACGAAGCAGGTACAAAATGATATTAATTCCATACCGTTTTTGTTGTTGCCATGAAAGTATTGAATAGATAGTATACCTTACTATACATTTTAAAAATATATTATTTGAGCTCTTAATGTGGTGAATAGATTATAACTTTGTTATATTTTAAAATATATTATTTAAAATATAATATTATTAAGGGATTTTTTTAATGAATTTGAGTTTGGGATTAGAAAAAAATTGTACCAATTAAAGATATGTATTTTAAGTGGTGAATAGACAATATAATTTTATTATATTTTAAAAATATATTATTTCAAAGATAAATGTTATTATCATATATTTTAATAAATTTGTTTGAGATAAAAAAGAATAATTAAAATAATTAAAATATGTATTTTATGTGGTGAATAGACAGTATAATTTTGTTATATCTTAAAATATATTATTTAATACAAATAAAAGATTTAAGAAATTAAAGTATGAAAATATAATGTTATTATGGGTTTTGAAAATTGGAAGCTTTGTTAAGGCTTCTCTAAATTTTGTATTGAAAGATTTATTGTTCCTATTTTTAAAAGTGGCACAAAAATGATGTTTCAAATTATAATACTATTTTGATTTGTCATTTTTAACCTCGCCATTATGATTTGTCATTTTCAACCAAATGATCATTTTTGAAAATCAAAATTAGTTTTTGGTTAGGAAGTGTGATAAAAAGGATTAAAGGACAAGAAGATTATTGCATAAAAATGGCAGGAAATATCAAAACCAATTTTCCTTTATGGTTTTATTAACTTTGAGAAATGTTTTAATATGGTGCCTCATAATAACCTATGGAAGATATTTGAAGATTTAAAGTTTTCTTTTGATTGAGCATTATCTTAAAAAATGTGGTACAAGAAAGTAATTTCAAATCTCAGCATAATAAGAGTTGGTTAAATAAATTCAATTATAATATAGGGATTAAGAAACTTGTTCTTAGGGAAGATATGTGGCACGGTAGGGTGGGGTTTGTGTATGATTATAAAGGGAATAAAGATGTCATTATGTTTTGGGGACATGGTAAATTACCATCATTATGCTTTGGGGATGTTGTAAATTACCATGAACAACGAAACATAATCAATTTCTAGTTCGTAGGGTCTCATTTCCTTTAAATAACAAGAGATAATTGTAAAATTTCAATAAATGGTGACTCCATAGTAAACATAAGAGAACTACATTATTGAAATATCCGACCAAATCTTTCTCTATCTAGACTCTATTAGTGACTTAAAATCACTATTTGGGAGGAAGCTATAACATAGACTCTATGGAATCCTATTGGGAGGAAGCTATAATGTAGACTTAATATATATAAGAGTTGATCTCATTTCCAAGAAGGTTACCCATGTGAGAAGTATTCAATGGGAAGCCATAAATTGGCTCCCACTCAAAAACTCACTCTCATGGCAAATCTTAACAGGGGCACACCATTAGTTTCAGTGACCAATAAAATGGGAATCTAGACCGAGGTGACCCGAGAGTGTCCAAGAGGCTTTTGTGATCTCAGAGTGACCTCCGAGAATCAGTGGGAGAAGCACAATGCAGCCATGGAAGAGGGTGCACTCACTTCATTCCCACAAAGAAGAAACCAACAAGGGTGTAAACCCCAGTTGGTGTGCCCTCTATTTTTCCTTGGAAAACTTGAAGGAAAATGATTTACTCCTTTTTTCCATGCTTCCACATTTGAGAGAAAGATTATCTCATTAGATAATCTTTCTCTCATAGGTGAAATGATGGCAAACAGAGTCACGGGAGGTATCCATGAAGAAAGGCACACTATTTATTCTTCAAAACCCTAAAAATGAAATTTTAGTGAATGTAAAATGCAAACTCAAAAGAAAAGAAACCAAGACACATAGCTTTAATTCATCATCAAAAGGGGAAGAAGTGTTGCATATAGGTGATTGACTAGTGTTCCCTAGGTGGGCGTTCCCCTAGATGGCCTCCTTGGCCAAATTCCTCCCTGTTTAGATATGGAAGTGCCACAACTTCCATGAGAAGATACGACAACTTGTTTTGCAATACATCGGGCCAGGATCCAATCTTCATCCGAGTTTGACCTTGGAAGGCTCTCGCATATGAAGTGTAAGTCCGTGTCTTGTAGAGCTCTGAGCATCTTAAAGATAGGCTCCTTGGCCAATGGGGAGTTGGAAATCGTGGAATTGCTTGTACACCTGATGAGCGATGGGTCTTTACCAATGGGGAGTTGTTCACCGTTGTCCACTGGGATGAGTATGCGGATTATCTTCCAAGAGTGGTGCCTCAAACAACCTTAAGTGATTAACATTAATGACATTGTGGGATCCCCATTTGTGGTGGCAGATCCAACCTATATGCATTTTCTCCAATCTTGTCAAGCATTGCAATGAACAATATCTAATTGGCATAAGCTTATGATGGTGGCCTTTGAAGCGCTTCTTGTCCAAGTGTAACGAGACTTGATCCCCTTGTTGAAAGGCCATGAAGGTTCTTTGTTTTTCATGGTACTGATTGGCATGATTTTGGGCTGCTTTGAGTGTCGATGTGACTACACTATAGCATTGTGCAATTTGTTGGATAAAATCGCTGAGGTGACGCTTGTCTCTCTTGTTGATGGAAGGTACCTGAGGAGCCCACCGAGTGGGATCTTGGTTGGAAGCCCAAGCATACTTCAAAAGGTGAAAATCATGTAGAATAATGTGTTGCCTTGTTGTATCTATGTTATAGAATGTGCAAGTAATTGTCCTGTTGTTTGCCCAAAGTGAGTTCGGAGAGAATGCACCAAGATTGTGTTGAAAACCTGTATTTGGCCATCTCTTTGAGGATGGAATGCAATAGAAAACTTGAGTTGGCACCCCAATAGCACCAATATGGTCTTCCAAAATGCATTCCTAAACATGATTTCATCACTATAAATTGCGATTTGGCCAACAATTGAGTTGTCGGATTCAGGTGGTAATCACTGGAAAAAGTAAAAAAACTTAGAACCGTTAAACTATGCCTTGTTAATGTATTGGAACATTGATCATTTCAAGATTTCTCCCTTAAAGAGGTAAGTGTACAAGAGTTTATTCTTCGATAAAATGATTATAATTTAAACATTTCAAACAAAATTAGTGTGGTCCATAATCATGAAAAAATAGTGATTTGTGAAGAGAAAACTAGAATTTAAGATTGTCTTAATGTAAAATTTTAACTAAAAAACCATTTGTATAATTAAGAAGGTTCCCCTAAATTTTATTTAATATTTTAATTTTAGTTTGGACTTTAATAATAGCCATAATTTCAAATTTAACTTTAAATTCACTTTTAATCAATTTTAAGTATAACCTTAATTTCGATTTTTAGTTTTATTCTTAATTTTCATTTTTCTTATAGTCAAGAAAGAGAGGGAATTATATATATATAGAAATAAAGAGTCTTTATATTCAAGAGGGATGAATATACATGTTTTTGTCCCAAAAGGAAAGAGCACTAGTTCTTATATCTTCACATCTTCACTTCTTATAGCATATATCATATCTAATATCTACAAAACTATCTCATGTCCATATTTTCTACTTGTTACAACTTATGATAGATACATCCATACTATTGTCCTAGATAGACATCATTCACACACTATTTCAATCCAACTCTGGCATGATTTTACGGTTGGAATTCCATGGCTTAGGTCTCCACATTATCGATAAACTCATAGAAACACAGGGCTCCCATGGGGAGAGACAGTTCCTCCTTGGATAGTGCATTAGCTTTGACATTAATTGCTCTGTAGATATGGATGAACGAGAGTCAATCAAAGGATTGGAAAGAAAGATTGATATCATGGAGTAATGGATTTAGCCTTAGATCAGAAACAAACTCCTTCTCACTTTCCCAATCGATTACCAACTTGGAGTCCCACATAATCTGCAGCTTCTTTGCCAATTTTTCAATTGTTGCCTCCAATAAAGTTCGTAGAGAAATGAATTATGCTTTGTTGTTTGTGACTCTCTCTAGAGCATAACAAACTTGATGAAAATGGTTTTCCTTGAGCTATAGAAACCCCACCCCACAAATTGGCGGACGACCTTGACTAGCACCATCGAAAAAGTACGAGGGAGTCTCAAAGTCCAACTCAAATATGGATGACATTCTCATTTTATCTTGAGATTTGTCAGCAAATTCCCTTAGGCAAATTCAAAATGATGTAAACAATGATTTTCTAAAGAATCTCCTTATTCTGGAAAATACTTGAGTTTCCAGCCCACCAAATGTGCGAAACTAGGAAACTTGGCATCCCTTCATATTGTTTTACAGCTTACCTTTGTCTTCCAGCCAATCCTTCAAATAGTCTTCCAGGTAGGAATTGTTCCAAGAAGATGTCATCTTGAGCTCCTTCTGGACGATCCTTATTACTTGAGTTTCTTACAAACATCCAATAAAAATATGAGTAGAGGTTTCCTCACGATCTTTACGTAAAACACATCTGCTTTGGCCAACCCATCAACTTTTAAGGTGAATAACTTCAATTTGAAACATGAAATTATCATCATCTTTGGGGTGGAAATGAAGTTGTGCAGTAATGTCAGTATAGTGGATGGTTTTCTGGACGTTATAATTGTGTGGGAGGACAATGGAATGGTGATGAAGTGATGTGCATAATATGTTGTGATAAATTTAAAATGGGGAGAGTGCAAACAATTAGCATGCAACCATCTGTATCATTCACACTGCCTTCTATAATGGTTTAGTCATAAAATATCTTGTCCCATATGCAAAGACGAGGCACTTGCTACACAACTATGTGCCCCGCATCTATTGTTTTGTTTACTTTATTTCAAAGTAACTATCTCAGACATTCACACTACCTTATAGAATGGTTTAGTCATAAAATATCTAGTCCCATATGCAGAGACGAAGCACTTGCTACACAACGATGTGTCTGCATTGTTTCTTTGTTTACTTTTATTTTCTGCACCATCCGTATCATTCACACTGCCTTCTAAAATGGTTTAGTCATAAAATATCCGGTCCCATATGCAGAGACGAGGCACTTGCTACACAACGATGTGCCCGCACTATTGCTTTGTTTACTTTTATTTTGTGTCTACTATTTCTCTTGTTCATTTCCTCCTCAAATCTCCTCTCTATTGAATGTACTTCTTCTACATAGTTTTTCTTGGAAGACCTACCATCATAATTGTTTCTTTCAACTTCCAAGTGATTTTTGAATATTAATCAACATTTTGAAAACCAATTAACTTCTTATTAAAAAGTTTATGAAGAGAATTTGGTGAGGAGACAATGAATCATATTAGTGTTACTTTATTATCCTATGTCATGTTCCTTAATAGAGATACTTCCCCATCTTAAGATCCATCCAGGGGCCTAAGATAAGGGTGCCTCTATCTCCTTACTATTCTTGTTAGTTGTTGAGGGTTAGAGTAGATACATTCAAGAATCTAGAATAATGAGGAGTATTCAAGGGATTAGGGTGGGGGAAAGGAATTCCTTGTATATCTAATTTTTGTAGATGATGTTTTTATTTTCCTAATGGTTAGCCAATCTAGGTGGATTTCAAGCCATAATTTAGTTATATTGTAAATACATTGATATGAAGGTTAATGTTCTCAAGTCTACTCTCAATTTTAATGAGTTAAGAGAGGCTAAAATATAACATTTGAGTAAGATATTTCTATGTAGGACTTGGGATATGCAAAATGGTTTAAGGTACGCATGTTTCAAAAGAGACTCAATTTTTTGTGTAATAAATGGATTTCCAAGGGGGAAGAGTAACTCTTGTCAAGTCTATATTAGAAGTAATTCCCATATATTGGCATTCTATAACCTACATTACTAAAGGAGTGTTGGAAGGGGAAAATAAGTCATATTTTATTTTTTTTGTTGAGAGGGAAGGACATGGTAGGTACACATCTCGTAAAATGGTTGTCCTTACTCAAGATGAAGGATTAGGGAGGTTGGTGTTTATGGTATATTGGCCTCTTGGAAAAATCTCTTTAGAATGTGATCTCAAAGGATAGTTTGTGGAAAAGGATTATCATCTAGAAGTATATTTCTATATGCACTTTGATGGATTGGACTAGAAGTGAAAGTAAAAATCATAAAAAATGTTTCAAATCAATGGAAAGATTTAGTATTTTGTTTTCCTATTGTTGGGTCTTATTTGTAGATTTTAACCATGTGCAATATTTTAGTGCAAATAGATTTTCAATAAAAAGAACATAAAAAGATACAATGGAAAAATACACACATTACACTAAGATTTTTCCCTCAAAACCCAAACTCAAGCCACAAATACCTATATTCATTCTATAGTGATACATTGTTTATAAATAAAAATATACATATAGGAGCCACCGACATGAAAAACATTAACCTAAGGACCTAGATCAGTCAACAACCCCTAATTCTTAACTAGAAATAGAAAGTCCAAAAAACCATGTGTCAAAAAACCTACCAACAATGGACACAAAAATTGAGGTGATGAGGCAAAATGTGAGGCTGTTTTTCTCAAAACCCCTAGGCCCCCTCAATAATAATGTGTGGCACAACTTAAAGAGTCACAAAGAATATAACACAACTCCGATATTATTTATTTTGAGAGCTGTGAATGGAACATAAATATGGATTTGAGAAGATTCAATTATGGATTGTAGAAAAGTTTTTTTCATTCCTTCTAATTTTGTTTTTAAATTACAAGTATTAGGTTTATTTACTCTAAGTCAAGCTAGAGACCATGTCTCGAGACATTTAGCACCAAGATTGCAAGTCTACATAGGTGTTAGGGATGGAAGGTGATCATGAAATGTTATGGAATGGAAATTTGGATGAGTTAAATAGAGTTCGCAAAAGGCTAAGAAAGAACTTGATTCCCTAATTTGGGAAAAAATAAAGAATAGAGGTAGATGTACTACCATATTTGGGTATAGAGAAATGCAATGAAATGATCTGCATGATGCTCTTTGGTGGTGGTAAAAATTTTGGAGTAGAAAATATACCATGAAGACTGGTGTATTTATGTGGTTGTCACTGAAAAATATAGTATTAACTTGACAAATGCCACAAAAGAATCATAAGTAGGGTCCTAGTTTCTCTACTTTTTGCAAGTAGGGGGGAGAAGATATTTCTCTTCTTTTTTATATTATGCTCATTTTCTTAGTAATTTTGGATTCATATTGGTAAATGGATTGGAAAAAGTAAATTTTGGGGAGGATATGATAATGTGCATTTCCTCAATGTCTCGTTTCAAAAACCTTTGTTGAAAGTGTATAGGCCCATGCCATTAATGGTCTTATAGAACTCACTGGTAAAAAAATGCGCTATATTTAAGTACAAATCTCCTGAAAAGTACTCTTTGTCAAGTCTGCCGTTTCTTCGTTCCCTAATGGTATTCCTTAAAAAGAAAGTGCTACCAATAGAGCCATTGGTGTTGTTTGACCTGGAATAAGTCTCATTGTAAGCAGGCTAGAGAGGTAGTGGAGGGGCCCAAAGGCCCATAGTGATATTAGTGGAGGTCATTCAATGGAATGTGGACTAGGTCCACTATGTTTGTTGATATTAAATAAGGCCCACTATGGTAGTTAGATATAATAAAATGGCAATTAGATATAATAAATGTAAGAGGGATTCTTAAAAGGTTCTACTTCTAGAATATCTCCTCTAGAATGTTCTTAGGTGATAATAGAACTATAAAGGGGTTCACGCAATGTAATGAGACATGAAAATAAGTATTTTATTAGGAGCGGTAGCTCAATAGAAGGATTCCCCCTAAAGAGGCATGTGAATAGGAGTGGATCCCTTCCATAACAGGATCTATTGTATGGTGTTTCCTACCTAAAGGATTTCTATAATAAAGTGGTTCTTTTATATTGCTTTGTGAATCTATTGTATTCAGTATTTGTGGTGATTATATTTTGTAGATTCATTAAGGTTTTAACAATTGGTATTAGAGCACCTTCCAAGGCATTATCAGGGCAAATATTTTTATTTTGCAGATTTGTTTTTGGAGAAGAAAAAGAGGGTTGCTACATTCCAGAACTTTTCAGTATATTTCATGAAAAAATTTGCAAAATAGGTTGTAGATCTGATTTCCTCAGAAAAATCCAAGTTAAAAAAAAAATTGTCTAAAAACAGAGCGTCCGGGAAGTCAAGATATTGGAAGTTTTAAAATCATAATGTTTCAGTTTTTTCCAAGTGATGAAAACATCATTTATTTTATGTAGCATATGGAGGCCGAATTTGCAAAAATAAATTACATATATGAGTTTTCCTCCCACCTGTTCAAAAAAAACTAGCCTAAATGGAGTCCTGGGAAGTGAAGTATGAGCATTTTAAATTCAACAAAATTTACCAGGGTTTTTCCAGAAAAATCCATGATTTTCTGTCGTAACTTATTGTTCTATTTTTTGGTATTTTCATGATGGATGTGGGACCAAAGAGTTTATAGGTTGCCTGCACATATTTCCTCTCAAATCCTCAAAGTAATTCATGAATCATTCAAATCCTAATTGTATGACAAATTGGATGTTAGATTGCATGACCTTGCAAAATGGTCTACGATAGTTTCCATAGTATTCGAGATTCATTGAAAAACATGCAGAATATATTTCTTATGGCTGGACATCAGGGATGATTATAATCAAGAAGTATATGCTTTGCATGATTTTGAGGCCGATTGTGATGATTGATATATGGATAGTCGTCATTTCTAGGATGACAACCACCTCTTACATTTTATTTTATGAGTCTAATCTAGCTTCTGTAGAGAGAATCACTGTGACAAATCAGAGCCAATGATTATTACCAGGTTCCATCCTGCATATTCCCACAAGGGTATTAGTCCCTTCCATATTCTGTTACGACCCTTTTTCCACTATGTGATGGATATTCTTATTTGATCCACGCTTGACATGTGTCAGCCTTTGGAGCATCATTTTGAGTTGTTATTGGGTTCCAAAATCTTCCATAGGGAATTCACATGAGTACTTGGACATGGGACCCGTGCTTACAATGGTGGCTGGACTACTTCATCATGGTGGAATTCCTTTCTACATGGGACCTTTGTCTCCAGCCTCTTCTTAAAGATTATGGTCCACAATTATCCATGGGACCATAGTATATAGTTGTACACCCTCATAAGTTGAGTACAATGGACTTTACAAGAGGGATGGAAATGTAAGGTAGCTAGAGAGGTAGTGGAGGGGCCCAGAGGGGCCTGATAGTGATAATAGTGGAGGCTATTCACATCGTAAGGTGGACTAGGTCCACTATATTATTAAAATGTACCCACTAAGTGTTAGTTTGATATAATAAATGGATAATTAGATATAATAAATGTAAGAGGACTCTTAGAAGGTTCTAATTCTAGAACATTCCCTCCTCTAGAATGTTCTTAGGTGATGGTAGCATTATATAAATGGGTTCAAGCAAATGTAATGAGGCATGAAGAGAAGTATTGTATTGTGAGTTGTATCTCAATAGGAGGATGTCCCCAAAGAGGCAAGTGAACATGAGAGGATCCCTTCCATAATAGGATCCATTGGTATGGTGTTACCCCTACCTCAAGGGTTTTCTAATAGTGGCTTCTTCTATCTTTATTTGTGGATTCATTGTGTATTCAGTATTTGTGGTGATTATATTTTGCAAGATCTATTAAGGTTTTAAACACTCATCCGTGTTTTATTTCTAAGGAGCTTGTTAGGGGAAATTATGGAGAACTTGTGGCTCTAAGAGCCAATGTAACATATTAAAATATTCCTTTTAATATGTATTTCAAATATTGATAAAGTAATTTTTGTTCCCACTTTGATAGCTTGGTGCTGGAAGACCATGAAGTGGTTTTGGAGACCATTTTTTACACAATGTTTAAGGGTAATTATATATGGAGACCTAGTAACCCATATGGGATTTATATTTAAGATAATCCCTTTGCTATGTATAATACCTTAGTGCACATGAAGGTTGTAATTTTTTATTCTTAATTGAAATACATAATGTTCTTCTATTCCTTGAAAAAAACTACATTGCATAACCTTTTTTCTAAAGAAAAAAAAAAAAAAAACGCGGAGAAAAAAAAAAAAAATACAAAAAAATATAAATGTCTATGAGTATTTATCCTCTGACAAGCCTAATGCATAGATTCCATGACTATAATGAAAAACTAGAAAAAGATAATGGAAAATAATACCAATACCACATCTCTCGCCTCTCAATCATCATACACACAAACTTGGGGCACCTCCCCTCCTAGGACTTGGTCAAATCCTTGTTTTTTCAAAAACTAAGATGCCATTATAAAGAGAAGGATATTTTGGCACTCTAGCACATCCACTCTTAGGGTGAGATTTCCGATTTCTCCCTCTTGTGGCTTCATGTCTTGAGCCATTACAGATTTTACATTCCAATACAACTCTACAATCATGTGAAAATTTGAGTCTTTTGTTCCTAGTGAAACCTAGGTACATAACCACCCTCCTCACTTTCCTCTCCACCTATTAATCCTGAGTAGAATATCAAATAGACCACACAAACCACACTTCCTCTTCCAGAATGGCCATGGAATCCCTTACTATCTTATCGACTTTGGAATGATTGTGTTGTGTCACTTCATTGACCATGAGTGTGGATTTATTTTTGTGTTTGGACTCCTTTCCTTCCTTTGATTTCCCAGAGTCCATGAGATCCTAAACATCCAACTGCAAACCCCCCACACTTGTCAACTTGCCAAAACACCAACTTCCACTGCTGCAGATCTCTCATATTCAAATTGAAATGAAGAAATATATCGCTCACCAAACAAGGAATAAAATTAGAGATCTTACCCTAAATTTTAACCTTCTTCCCATGTGCATATATGAAACCCACCAGGAAATATCTATTCCCCTCATCAATATTCATTGAAGGACTCATAATGATCAACCAGTGATGGAGCCAGTAAATTGCACTTCCTCTCATCTTGCGATGTCTTATGCTAATAATGGTCGGAAGATATCACATTCACAATCAGAGTAGGGAAGTTGGTCTGAAGAAAAGGAATCGGGGAGACAGAATAGGGAAAACCATTAGGCAAGAACCCCCTCACTATGTAATAACTTAACTCATCTTTGCCATCTGTCATCTTAGCTTGGCTACATGAGCATATGCCACCACATCTAGTTTCTTTTGAACTAAAAGAGATAGGGAATGGCATTGCTATTGCAAGGATTCATTCACCAGTTCATCCCAACTATGATCAAAGGGGGGGAGTGATGAGAGACATCTTCATTGGCAAGACAATCCGCAATCTTATTACCGTCTCTTTTGACATGTGAGGGAAATAAAGGGCTTTCCTTATGGATGTTAGCAAGGATAATATAGAGAATATACACAAGACTCTAAATGTTGGAGATATTACTCGATTAATATATGTTCTAAAGTAAAGAAAGTAGGTTAATGGTATGTAGAAAATCACCCTCCATGATGATTGTGTCATATCAGTTGGCACAAGAAATATTCATACCTTTAAGCAAGACCCATATTTCGACTACATTGTTAGTTTTGGAAACAATAAATCCATTAAAGATGTGAAGAATACTACTTGTGTCCTCTCTAAAAACACAACCAAAGCTAGTTGGACCTATGTTTCCTTTAGAAGCATTGTCAAAGTTTAATTTAGCAAGATCCAGGAGAGGAGGATATAATGGGGGGTGGAGGTCAAGGGAGTGGGGATTGGGATATAAGTAGGGGTTAACCAATTAAGTAAGAGCCACCATCAGTCTCATGCAATTTTCCTGCGATTATTGTCTCCATGATGTCTTGCTTGATTCTGGACCATAAAGTAGAGAGATGAATATACTCATATTATAAAATACTTGTATTATGTTCCTTCCATAACTCCCACACTAGGAAGCCAAGAATTAACTATTGGTTCTATTTATAAGGGGAAATTTAAAACCACTAATCCAAGAACTCTCGGCCGGAAACATAAAAAGGAGACAATTCGTCTGAAGGAACACCTTCAGCTGAAGACAAAACTAAACTAGACAGAAAAGGAAAACAAATAGACCACCTTCAAGGAGAGTTTTAAAAAATTAAACCAGCTACCTTTGATGGAGAATCCAGGATAGGAGAAGAAGTTGAGGCATGGTTTTTGGACATAAAAAAATACTTCCATATCTATAACTATTCCAGCAACATGAAGGTTAGAATGGCCATCTACAATCTGAAGGAAAAAGCCAACATTTAGAGGCAGGACCTAAAATTTGCCAAGGGCCTAAAGGAGAAATAGTTGGAATGGTCCGACTTTAAGAAGTATCTTCCGAAACAATACCTTTCTGAAAGCTTATATAAAAGGAAGACGAAAGAGTTTTATGAGTTATGACTCGAACAGATGACGATGGAGGACCTTATAAATAAATTTCTGGAACTACTAAGGTTCGTACCGTACATCCGTGAGGATAATGTAAAAATCCATTGATTCTTA
>SNQJ01S0141860.1:0-24885 GCA_010110895.2 Picea sitchensis | reverse complement strand
TACGTTGTTCCTGTTTGTCCATCGATGCACACTATGATCCTGCCATCTTCACTGTTGTACTTTCCAGCGTTTCCTTCGATCATTCGATCTTCCTGGCCTTATCTTCTATTTGCCTGTTGATCATCGGTGTTGTACTCAAGCCATCATTACTGCTGTACTTGCCATCAATGACAAGCTTATGCTTCCTGTAAAACATTTTCCAACAATAGGAGGGTGAAAAGAGTTAAGAAACCATTAAAAAATAAATGCTGGGGGTATATGGGTATTAATCAACCTCTTCCATCTATGCCACTCCTGGATATCGTCTGAGATATGAGTGGAAATATCCTGGCGTAAAGTAGACAACAGTTCTAGGACAATATCATAACGAATGGGCAACTAGAAGTGGTTAATAAATACCATCACCAACTGACTAAAAGTCCCATATGCCCCCTAGGTATCTCAATATACCATTTTGCAGCAACTTCGATGAGTGTGCGTTGAAATAATATCAAACAAATAGAATCTTCATTAAGGGAGTTTGATGATCACCAAAGGTGAAATGTAGTGGCGTGATCACCAGGATACTCTCCATTCTTACCCTCGAACTTCGAGATGTTCGAAGGAAGGTTGGTGGGGACGGGGGGCCATGTAGGATCATGAATCACAGGGTTATTCATTAACTTAGACAAATCTGGCAGATTAAGCTTGGCCAAAAAAGGGAGACGGGGTTGTGACATCTGGCCCCAACCTCTCGGGAAAGATTTTTCTTGTGGGTTTGTAGGCCATCCAAGGTTCTGGTAAACAACATGGCCCTGTCTGGAATTATAAGGCCCTCCTCCAGGCTGATTCATATAAGGTTGGTTGGGCATCATTCCAACAAGAATGTTCTGTTGAGGGTTATAGAAATTACCCCCAACTGGATTGGATCCAGGTTGGGGGTTCCTCAAAGTGTGAAACTGACCTCCTCTGGGTTGGAATCTAGAGGATACAGGTGGATTCGTCATGCCAAAAGTATTGGTCGGAATCTACACTGAGGAGGTAGGGTTGTAGGATGAAACTTGAGTTGAAGCCTATCTGCCAGGTTGGTTGCTCCACCTAGAAGTAGGAGGATTGGACCTGGGATTAAAAGCAGTCTTACCTCCCATATTAGGAGTCATTTGAGTGATTTGAGATCCACCAAACGAAAAATGGGTGTAGGGAGGTGTAATTCCCCCAATCCTAATGCTATCATTAGAGCCAGTAGCTGGGATGGAGTTCGAAAACTGTGAAGTGAAGTTGGGAATACCATAAGAAAAGGGACTAGAAGCCATAGGGATGTACTGAACATTGTAGCCCAGTGAGTGGCCAAGAGAAACAAAGGGGTTCGAGGAAGTAGCTTGAGAGTTTACTATAGGTCGGGCCATAGTAATGATAGGTACCTTTGGCACTACAACATCAGAGGTTGCAGGAGTTGAAGGGGTGCCATTTATTATTGTAGGTATGGGAGTCGAAGGACTCCCAAAATTATGAAGACTAGGTTCAACACTCATCCTTGTAGAATCACAAGTTTGAATGGTGGATGTGTGTGTACCATGTATAATAACTCTACACCTTTTAGAAGACAAGGACATGGAATCTGGTGGCAACTGTAACAAGCGACGGGACCGACGGGGAGGCTGGTCCGACTCCACGATGACTTAAGACTCTAAAGATAAAAAATATATCCTAAGTCCAACTAGTAATAAAATATCACACCAAAAGTCAAATGGCCAATATGCATGCAAACAGGGTAAAGTGGTTGAGTGGACTCCCTCCCTAAATAAGGTATGTCTCGCCCAAGAGGGGTCTGAGACTCCCTGCTAAAGATCAGAGGTAACATAATCAGTTATAAGGGTCCTCATGGGCTTAACAACCAGTCGATCAGATCCCCCTGGAGAGGTAATCCTCCATAAAGTTTGTTTGTTGTTCGATCCTTATCTGACCCAGTGTACCTACAGAATAACCCATGTAAGTAACCTATGGGACACCTAAGTCAAGAAACTAATAAACCACTGTATAATCAATGCACAGGCGAGAAGTCGTAAGTCAAATCCACCATATGGGAAGGGTAACAAAGCCTAAAACCTTGAAAGCAACACCTCTCACAGAGGTAACGGCACTAACAAGATCCCCAGATACAAATAGATCCCCATAAATATCTCTGACGCTAGGAAGGTATCGGGGGGATATCCCTTCAACCAACTTTGCACGACCTCGTGATTAACTCGGATGTGAGTGGAGCCTCCTGGTCTTACCAATTATACAATGGATTTCTCCACTCCCTGACTCAAACACATATGTTCATTTAATTTCCTTGGAGAAGTTTACTCACAAAATCCTATTCCAAGGCACTAAATCCTATTCCAAGGCACTAAATCCTAGGCTAGTTTGTGCACCCTAGAAAATAAAATCGTGACTAATAAATTTTAAATTATAGCATTGATTTTATGGCCGTGATAACTCAAAAATGTATGGTAGTTAAACTCATGCTGTTATGACTCTGCAAGAGAAGTAAATATGAAAATAATGCAAATTCCTAACTTTAACTTTCAATGAATGATATGCTTCTAAAAATGATGCAATTTTCAAATTCGACTCTACAATTCAGAATTAAAAATGCAATATTTCACTATATGCACTAAGCTAATGATAAAAACTCAAAAGAAAAAAATGCCAAACAATGCAAAATGCCTATTTTTTTGTTGTATTTTCAATATATCAAAACTGAAAATGCATGGACTAAAAAGTAACTTGATATATATCCCTACTGCATATAAAAAAGAGATAACTAAAGCAGGATACCAAGAAAAAAAACACCTAACCCAATGTATAAGGACAATAAAAATGAAAATATGAAGAGAAAGACTTCGCCCATAAATTCAACCAAAACAAGGTTTCATGTCATCCCACAAGAACTTAACAGGCACTACAGAAACCCAAGAAGGCTCAACAAGCATCAAATCCCACCCAGCAAACACCAGACCAAGCAAACATGCAAGGAAAAGAGGTGTACGTGATTGCTCAGGAAAATAAAGTGTATATACACAACTTGTAGTGAGACAGCCTACGTGTATACACGACTATCAAGGAAAAGGTGTGTATATGATTCAAAACAAGGCCAGGCAAGGGAAAAAGGATGAAAACTTAGACCCAAAGTGAACAGGAGTTGTCAAGCAATGATACGATAAGAACCACAGTAGAAAAGAGAGCAATCTAAGGAGAAAAATACTTCAAACTCTAAGAAAGAAGATTCATCCCAAGTATGGTTGCCAATTCTGTTACGAGGAAAATCTCTCTATGGCTAGGGTGAACCACAACAGACATAAATGACTACAGAAATCAACTCTATCCCAACAATATTCTATATAAACCAATGTGCAAGGGAGATAAGAAAGAGGCCTACCTCGTTCATCTGTTCGATGATGTCCATCATTGAGCACTTTGACCCAAAGCTAAATATACCTGCAACAAGTTCTCAACAAACAAGAAAAAACAAGCATATGGTGGAAATATAAAAGGTTAGCACATTAGATAGCATAATCCATCAATATACATAACAAATACACCCATGGATAATAATTCATATATTTTCAAGACATCAATTGGATGGGAAGAGAGTATTTCTATTAATAAATGATCAACAGAAGTGAAAATATTACAGACTTCCGTGTCGGCATGGTTCAGAACCAAGAAACTAAGTTCCTTCTAGTTGGGCCTTCACCATTTCAATCCTCCACCAAAGGCAAGCTCATAGAAGGGAGACAATGAGGTTATCCATCAAAAAGGGAAGAGCTCGGGGGCTAAACACTGTGTTCAGACTTAAAGGACAAAGGGATGCAAACTCAATATGAAGTAAATAATTTCTCCAGAGAAACTTTTCTCTCAAAGTTGAATTCCCTTTATTTTCTTCCATAGCTCAAAATTGGCCTCTTTATATCCTTCAAAATGCAACTGAAGGGCCGAGTCAGAACATTTCCAGTATATGGAAGGCCAAGGATCATAGATCTCCTATCGTGACATGGAAACCCGACATTTAATTTTGATTTTCTGGCACAAATCCCGACGTACGCAGGTTGTAGTGGAGCAGCCTGCGTATACGCTTGTTGTATAAGGTGCAAGATGCGTACAAGTGGAAAAATTTGTATATTTGTCTCTGGATTTTAGTAATAGGGAAAACAAGTATGCACAGGGAAATAGAATGAGGCCCTCTCTGGAAGATTTCATAGGGTGAGGAAAATCTTGCTCTAACATATGTATGTGTGTGTGTGTGTGTGTGTGTTATTCATGAATTGAAAAGAAAAAGGACCTGTAGCATTCTTTGGCAAATTTTGTTTATCATATGCTTAATTCTAACAAAATGGTCACTTGCACATTGTGCAGAATTAAGGGGTTTAAACATATCAGATCATAATGCGTATTCAAGAAATGGAAGAAAGAGAGGGAKCTTCCAGCCATGATGAAGAGGCCAAAGGTCAAAATATCAGAGTTGGTAATGCAGAGACAAAATCCAAYGGAAACAAGGGTAGAGGGGAGCAAGAAACATTGATAGAAACTGTAAGAAGCCTGAAAATAGAAGTGCAAAGCTATAAAGAAGACAATGAAAGATTKTTGAGAGAACAAAGTCAGATAAATGCTCGAGTGATGTAGAGATTAAATCATTTGCAGAGGAAAATGAAGAGGGGATCAAACTCAAAAAAAGAGGAAGAAGGTAGGTATCATGAAAGAAAAGATGATCATGGAAGAGTTGTTTATTCAAGAAGTGCTAGAAGAAATCATAGACATCACTCACCTACATACTCAACAAGGAAGTTTTATGCATCTGAAGATTCGTAGTCCATAGGTGTCTCCTGTTAGGAACCAAGGAAGAAGACTTGAATTGGATAGTTTTCAAGGAGATTTGAGGAAGTTTAAGCCACCATCCTTTGATGGTGAAAGATAAAAGGAAGATGATAATGAGGCATGGTTGCTTGGACTCGGGAGGTATTTTCAATTGCATAACTACTCATCAAACCTAGAAGCTATTATTGCCACCTACCATTTGCATGGGAAAGATGCAATATGGTGGAACCAACTGAAGCAAGTTGAGAACATTAATGATAATAGGATCACTTGGAAGCAGTTTAAGAAATATTTTTAGAAGGAGCACCTCTCAGAGAAATTATACGATAAGAAAATGTAGGAGTTATTTGAACTTAGGATGGGAAGCAGAACCATGGTAGAGTATGAAAGGAAGTTCTTAGGGATGCTAAAGTAGGCAGGGTTTATAATAGACGAGAAGGTAAAATTACAGATATTTTTAAGTGGATTACCATCCTTTTATAAAGAGAAGATTCAATCTAATGAACCCAGGACTTTGACTGAGACCATCAGGAAGGATAAGTACCTATATGAGCAAGGTTGGGGAAGAGATTCTTTGTAGAAATATTGGAAGGATAAGAAGAAGGATAATTCTGATCAGAGGAAGAGGGGATTCAAACCTCCTTTCAACATAAATGACCCTAATAAAAATCATCAAGACTAGTATGCTAAGGATGAATCCAAGAAAGAAGACTCCTTGGGAAAAATGGGAAGACCACCAATCCAATGTTGGGGATGCAAATAAGATCACCTGTACAAGGATTTCCCTCATAGAAAGGATAGAGTGAATACCATGCACAACATCCAAGAGGCTACAACAATAGAAGACATGGGAAGGATTTATGAAGCCTTAGATGATCGATAAGTAGAGTACCAATGCAATATGATATAGGTGGAAGGTAAGATCATAAATCATCTCGTTGTTATTTTAATTGATTCAGGAGCAAGTATTTGTTACATTGATCCAAAAATAGTGGATAGATTACATTTGGAGAAAAATAATCTTGAAAAATCAAGTTTGGTTCATCTTTCCACTGGAACCAAATGGAGAATCCATGATATGGTCAGAGGTTGTTCCATAAGTCTTGATGGTGTGAATACTAGTGTTGATCTGGATATCATACCGTTGGGATATTATGATATTCTAATTGGAATGGATTGGTTGGAAAAGCATCATGCTATCCTATATTGTCATAGAAAGACATTTACATGTCTTGATGGAGATGGAAAATAGAGCATTGTGAAAGGTGTTCCAAGAACCATATCTATAAGGGATATTTCAGCCTTACAACTGTAGAGGTGTTTCAAAAAATGATGTCAATTTTATGCAGCCCATGTGGAGGAGGCAGAAAAGACAAAGGGGCCAAGCCTTGAATATTTCTTGATAATACAAGAATTTCAATATGTATTCCAAGAAATACCAGGGTTGCCACCAAAAAGGGAGATAGATTTCTCTATTGATTTAGTGCCAGGAGTTTCCCCAATGTCAAAAACACCTTACAAAATGAGCACACTAGAATTAAAATAATTACAAATGCAGTTGGAAGAATTGTTGAAGAAAGGGTACACACGTACAAGTGTTTACCTTGGGGAGAACCAATACTTTTAAAAAAAATGAAAGATGGAACTTTGAGGTTGTGTATTGACTTTCGATAGATGAATAAATACACTATGAAAAACAAGTACCCACTACCCAAAATTGATGACCTCTTTGATCAGCTAAGAGGGGAAAATGTATTCTCCAAGATAGGCTTGAGATCGAGATACCATGAGGTAAGAATAAAGGAAGAAGACATCCAAGTATGGGCATTGTGAATTTGTAGTGGTGCCATTTGGATTGTCCAATGCACTAGGTGTCTTTATGTGCTTAATGAATGGCATATTCATAAATTATTTGGATAATTTTGTCATAGTATTCATGGACGACATACTTGTCTATTCTAAGTCAAAGGAAGAGAATGAACATCACCTAAGATTGGTATTTCAAGTGTTGAGGGAACATCAATTGTATTCCAAGCTTAGTAAGTGTTATTTTTATCAAGAGTAGATCCATTACTTGGGGCACATTATTTCAGAACAAGGTATAGCAGTAGATCCTGAGAATATTGAAGCCAATAGAGGATGGCCAACACCCATGAATTTTTTGGAAGTAAGATATTTTATGGGGTTAGTTGATTACTACATAATATTTATAGCAAGGTTATATAAGATTGCTCATCCCATCACTTCTTTGAAAAATAAGGGAATTAAATTTGAATGGACATCTGAGTGTGAAGAGAACTTTAATTTGTTGAAAGAATTACTTACTAGTGCATATGTTTTAAAGGTTGCTGACCCAAATGAAAGTTTTGTGGTATGTAAAAATTCATGTAAGGAAGGGCTTAGTGGGGTCCTCACTCAAAATAGACATGTCATTGGTTATGAGTCCAGAAATATTAAAGAACATGAGATGAACTATTCCACACATGAATTGGAGCTTGCTGCCAATGTTCACGCATTGAAGATGTGGAGGAATTATCTCATGGGAAAGAGATTTGAATTAAGAACAAACCTTAGTGGTCTGAAATATCTTTTTGAGCAACTAACATTGAATTCCAGGAAAAAAAGATGGTTGGAATTTTTAAGCGAATATGACTTTGACATCAAGCATATCAAAGGAAAATAAATTAAAGTTGTCGATGCACTTAGTATAAGAGTGCATCTCATGCATGATACAACTGTCAGTATGTATCAGTCAGACTTGAAGAGAATAATTTTAGATGTTGTTGTTATAGATCAACATTACCTACAGGTAAAGGAAAGATTATAGCAAGGGGATGTTCATCAAAAAATGAAAGAGTATGAGATGAAGGAACATGGATTAATTATACATAAAAATAGAATTTATGTTCCTAGTTCTGGGGAACTCAAGAATTTGGTATTAAAAGAAATGCATAATGTTCCATATGCTGGACATCCCAGTTACCAGAAAACAATTGCAGCAATAAGAAGCGAATTATTTTATGAAAAAGGATGTTGCTTATTACATATCCATATGTATGGAATGTCAGAGAGTAAAGGCTGAGCAGAGGCATCCAATGGGTTTGCTACAACCCTTACCAATTCCAGAGAAGAAGTGGGAAGTGGTAACCATTGACTTTATACCAAAATTTCCCAGGACAACAAGACAACATGACTTGATCATGGTAGTGGTTGATAAATTGACAAATGATCCTCATTTTTTTCCTGTAAAAACAACTCATACATCAACTAATATTGCAAAAATTTACATGAAAGAGATTGCTAGGTTGCATGGGATACCTAGGACAATTGCCTTGGACAGAGACACAGATTTTACTTCAAATTTCTGGAGGTGATTGTTTAAATGATTTGGTACAAATCTGAACTTTAACATAGCATACCATCCACAGTCATATGGGAGGATAGAGACAATCAACCGCATAATTGAAGACATGTTGAGAATGTATGTGATGGATAGTCCATCTAAGTGGGAAGATTACTTGCACTTGGTTGAGTTTGCCTATAATAATGGGTATCAAGCTTCATTGAAAATGAGCCCATTTGAATTTTTTTATGGTAGGAAATGCAGTACTCTAGTAAGTTGGGACAACCCAACAGAAATATTGGTACCTAGTAGACATAGTGGTATTTGGGCCCGAATTGGTCAAGGATATGGAAGACCAAATGGTTAGGATTAAGAAGAACTTAAAGGCAACTCAAGATAGAAAGAAATATTATGATGATAAGAACATGACAACTAGAGAATTTAAAGTGGGGGGGCATGTTCTTTTAAAGTGAAGCCCAAGAAGAGCTCTTTAAAGTTGGGTAGTTGTACAAAGCTAGAAACTAGATTATGTGGTCCATTTGATATATTGGACAAAATAGGGCCAGTTGCATACATTCTTGCATTGTCGCTTCCATGAATGTGCATAATGTGTTTCATGTCTCTTTGCTAAAAAAAATTGTACATGATCCTAACCATGTTATTGATTCGCATCTGATTCAGATAGAGACAGAGGGACACTTTTAGTTCCAACCAACGTGAATATTGGACAGAAAGGTCAAAATGCTCCGGAATCGAGTTATAGAGCTGGTAAAAGTCTAGTGGACTTTCTATGATCTTGAAGATGTTGCCTGGGAGCATGAATATGCCATGCGAGCAAAGTACCCACAACGTTTTGAATAAATTTTGAGATTTTGATCTATGTTTTGTATATGCATTGAGGACAGTGCCAAAATAAGGGGGAGGGGATGTAACACCCTGGGTTTTGAGACCCGCATTAAATAATGTACCTTTTTAAGTTATGAAAGGCCAAAGTGCCTAAACAATTATTAAGAGGTCGGTGTGCCTAGGAAATGTAATGTTTTGATCATTATGAATAATAAATACATTGATGACTGCTAGACAGACAAGGAAAAGAGTTATAGGGGGATATGATTCCACAAGAGAGAGGGCTTGAGGGGATAAGTACTTATTTTTATATTTTATTTACCCATTATTTTTTTAATGGAGAATAACAATTACATGAGCTTATTGGGGGAGGAGGCCAAGTGGTTCCTTAATTCCAAGAATTACATAAAACCGTACTTGGTCTGTTTGGGGGGTTCTCACTCCCGTTCTCATTCTTGTTCTACTGGTTGCTTCACTCATGCACTAATTCACCCAATTTCTCACTGTTCACACCTTTCGTTGGGATTTCACTCCATTCATCCTACCACCCACTCATCCTTCCTCATTCGTTTCTTGGATTGGGTAAGGAGAATGAGTTGTTGAAGTGAAACCATGGTATTGTTGGATGTAGATATTGTTGGTGTATTCCAGCCATGAATCAAGACCTACATGTTTGAGATGCTTTGATGTGTTCTCAATTTTTCTCACAGATGGGAGTCCTGAGAGTCCCACCATGGAGATTCTGGACCAGCTACATTGGATCCCTAGAAGGATATGGACAGCTTGAGAGACTACGTGGAAGAGAAGGGGGTCCATTCTCTTGGTTTGTGCAGGATGGGTAGAAGAGAGTTGGGTACTTGGATTTCTATGGGTGTTGAGAAGCCCGTGAGAGCTTGAGTGTTGATTGGTTTTGGAATCTGAGTGACACTCTGGAACCGTCCTTGTGGATTCATAGCCCTGGCTCGGGGGTGACACTACTGCTGAAACTTGGAACAACAATGTATATGGTTGGGTGAACTTCCTTGGTCTGCAACCAGTTGGTGTCTTGTTTTCAGAAAAGATAAGTTATCTCTGTTATGATTATTTACCTATGTATGATTTATTCCACTGTGTATTTATTTATCTTTGAGTTTAATGTTCATAATATGCATGCTTGTTGGTTATTGTTGTGCATGGATTAGTTTAAGTTGTGGCGTGAATCTTTATTTCCGCATGTAGTTTTCATGTCTCTTAATTAACTTAAAGGTGATTTGAATTGAGATAAATCATTGTGAAGTGAGTCTCTAGACTGCAGCGTGCCTCACCTGCAGGTGGCTGGGTGTTTTGTAGTCGGATTAAGTGGCATATCCCAACCTCTAGGTGGCTGGGTATGTTATAGAAAGTTGTCTTCCGAGGTTTAAAGGAGAATATTGGGAAATCCCTACTGAGCATTTATTGGATTTTCATGAGTATGTGCATATGATGGGCATTGTGCATGAGGATGTGTTGTTACATATGTTCAGGTATTAATTGGAAGGGAAATCTCGATAATGGTGTCGATCATTTCTTCGCTCCAGTATCTCTTCATTAAAATAATTCCATGACGCTTTCCATTCTTATTGTAAGGGAATTTTTCCTCTTGAATCTCTTTATCCAACATGCTGTGTAGAATTTAAATTATTACATCATTTCTCTAACCATGAAGTTTAGAATTCTAGTTCTGATATGATGCATGAGGGAACATTGGTTCAAAATAATGGTTATATTGAGCATATGGTTCCTGACATTGGGATTAATAAAATTAATTTGTTGCCTTCTAATTTGCATGTTACTATTGATATTTATGTTCAAGATGATAATCAACAGTTGCAAGTTTTATTTGTTGCTCAAAATTTTTATGAAGACAGTGAAGGATATGAAGAAATAGTCCAATAAAAACAAGATTTCATTGCACATGATGTTCCTATTGATGCAAGTAATTTGCAGCAATCTAATTCTCGTGATTACCATGATGTTTTGAATGTTGTCAAATAATTTATGTTCATGAAAATCATCAAAAAGTGCAAGGTGATCTTGTTGCCAGTTATTGTTTCAAGGCATATCATGTTTTTGAGATGTTTCAAGAGAAGCACAACTTGATCGGTAGATTAGAAATCACAAAGAAACATCTAGGTTTCTAGTATGAACTAAACATGCATAATGATTTTCAAGATCCGGTGGCCACTTACATGGAGTTAGTTTGCCTAGAGGTATTAAATGTTACATCATTTGTCATGAAATCAAGTTGTAGCTATAAGTATAAGTTGCCCATTCAATTTCTGCTGAAAAAATATTTGTATTTCTGCACTCTTTATTCAGATGCAAAAAACAAGGTTATGTTTTCAAACACCAACTTGCTTGGTTGTATTGGAAATTTCATGTTACATGATCAACTTGACTTATGATGGTTAGGAGTAGGAGAATAAGCTCGTAGTTTGAGCATTTAATTTTCAGTTCGCAGATTGTTTTTCAATGTGTTGGTTTTTAGTAGCTTGTTTGAATAAGAGACTTCATATCCCAATAAAGGCACTGGGGTATAGTTGCAGGTTTTATTTTTAGTTCAAATAAGACAGGTAACATGGCTGGTAAACAGAGTGAAAGCAGTTGGTGACAAGGGGACATAAATTAAGAACTAAGGAATACAATCTTTTGTTCTTAGCACCTCACAGGGAAGTGTTATCCCCAGTTGGAGCCAATGTTAAAACCTAGGTCTGCACCTCTCCTCTCTTTCCCCCCATTATCCTATCCATCTGTGAGCCAAATTTTTGTTCAGTTTCTTTTCCATGATAAGGAGTTATTTTTATTTGTACTCACCCTTCTTTTGACTTTGCATCATTTTATTTCTTTCTTGAAAGGTTAATGCATGTTTTGGTTTGAGTTAATAACAAATCATATTGAATTTATCAGTAGTGGGATTATAGAAGGCTGACCAATAATTTTTTGTGCAAAAAAACACAGAATGCAAGAACATGCTTGTTCTTGCAAACAACATGAAAACGTGTTGTTTTATCATTTTAAGCATTCATGCATTTTTAAATTTAAAAAAAATGCTATGTCGGCACCTACATACATGTGTATGCTCATGGGCACTCAATTTCACGAAATGTTACCTCAATACCTCATCATTGCAAAGTTTGTGTTAAAATCATGCAAGTGTGTGCCTCTAATTCTCATCATCATGAGATTACGAGTAATTATAACTGCAGGTGTTAAATTATATCATATTAACATCCACATTCAACTCGTCACATGTAGCAAGAGGCACAAGATACTCCACAAGGCCCACTGTCACCCAATCACTCTGAAGATGAGCTTGTGACCTCCACCATGCAACATGATAAAATCTCCAAGACAAAAACAAGGGGACAAAGGAAAACTAAACCACACAGTCCCAAGTTTTTTATTGTATAATCTGTACTTATGGAAACCTTGATTAAGGAATCCCCTGAAGCCAAACAGAGTAGAAAAAGAAAAGAGAACCAGGATCTTGAAATTCCCATCAAGTCTAAAAGAAAAACCAGGATCACCAATAAAATAAGGTTGAATTCTAAAGCATTGTTTAATCCAAGTTGTCCATTGACCTCAACAAATCTTCCATAGAGGAGGAACAATGGATGAAAGATAAGAATGAGGAGCAAGTTTTAATTAAGACAAAGATCAAATTTGATAAAGGTGAAGATGATATCCACCAGGTATAGATGTTGAAGAAACAAATTCAAAGTTTACAACATCAGAAGAAAGATCTGGAAATGCAACATACCAAGCTGCAAAAGAAGTACCAGAAGTTACAAAGGAAGCACCAGAAAACATGCTTTTTCTTGAAAGTAATAATCTAAGAGGACTGTTGTTGTCAAAGGAAAAAGGTTTCGAGACTAATTCTAGTTGATCCACCTCTTGAAATGCAACACGCTAATTACAAATAAAGTATCATAGGTTAGAGAAGAAACATCAAAAGGCGTTGCCTGAATTTTATGAAATACTTTGATTTCTCTTTGTTTTAGTCATTGTATTTAAGCGCACCTTATGAACAACTGAAGGTGAATTTGTGAAAATTGAAAGAGGTTTTTTTTGGAAACAATCTCATTCATAAAATCCTATCTCATACTTTACAAAGGTATCAGATTTTGGGATAATTGAAGAGAGATTTGAGTCTATTTTCCCATAAATTCGCCAAATGTTGTTTTCCCTATTTTTGTCATTGTCTTCGGGCGTGCCTTCCAAACATATGAAAATGAATTTTTGAAAACTAAAAGAAGTTTTTGTTGGGAATGGTCCCATTCACAAAAAAATATCTGATAGTTTGCACATGTATCTCATTTTGATAGAATCAAAGAGTTATTTGAGGCTATTTTTCCCATAAATTTACCAAATTACGGGTGTGTTTTATCTATCTGTGTTCTAGTTCAGTATCTAGCTGGAGTGCACATGGGTATTCATGCATAGTTCTTTACAGTTACAATTGTGAAAGTTTTTTTTTAAGAATTTGTTTACTCCAGTATAAATAGTAGTTATATTTTTCACTTTTAGAAGTCTAGCTATTCTAAGTTCAAGACAATACTCTCAATTATAATAAGTGGTCTTTTTTGTTTGATATGAACCGCATTTTTTGTTAAGGTTAAGTTTAAAGTAATTCATGACTATATTACCAATTGAATACACTAGAGTCAAAGATATGTTTTCAAGTTGTTATGCAAAGTTGAACTTTTGTTTTCAAGATGGTCAAAACCCTCTGAAACTATGATAAATAGGCAGATTTTGTAAGGAAGGGGGGTTCAGTTTTTTGTGAAAAGATTCAAGCATCAGAATTGGATGGACCTGAATTTATGATTGTAAAGCTCTCTACCTAGTGAAATATATCTTGATGAAATTTGTGTTTTCTTGATCAAGTCTTTACATGTTTTAATCTTATCTTGGATGAAAATTTGGAATGTGTGCAATGTACATTTGCTTCTTCCTTTCAACTATTGTTTTAATTCATATTTTTGTTGTTACACAAACTATTAATCAACTATTGCTTTAGTAAAATGATCAATCATTTTGCAACCTGTTGGATGATTTGTATCATGATATTTGTTTAGGTCTTGAAATATTATTTTGAGTCTTAAACCTCACACAACAGGTAACTCATTGTATTTCTTGTTGTTGTTTCCTTTGTTTATCTTTCCATATCCTTACCTATTGATCAAAATCCATACCATTAGCTAAGGGGAACCTGTAGTCATATTGTTTGGCCAGCCCAACCAGGTTTCTAATCTTGAAAAACCTTATCCATTAGCTAACCAAAAAACCTAATTAATAAAAAACAAACCATTCCAAAACTTGAGGTGGCCTAGCTCTTCCGTTTAGCAGTCGTGTGCAGACTTTAGGACCAATATATTTTATGAAGGAAAACATTGAGATCATGTACAATAAAATGTGGAGAAGGAAAGAAAAACATGAAGAATGGGTGAATAAAAAAATCCCAAAGATTATACTCACAAGATTTATAGAGTTGCGAGATCATGATGAAGATACAAGTAAAGAGGAAGATGTTAGAATTTAGAATGATGATCCTGCGATATAGCATGATTATATATTGTTCTTAACCATCCATCTTGGAGACTCCCATTAAATGTGAATGTTGAAGAGGGGGAGTCTAAGAAATAGTTACAAATTAGAGAACTATCTTTTAGGCAGACTAAAGTATTTTTTTTCATATTTTGGGAAGGAAGATTCAAAATGGTTTGATGGCATCGGTGCAAAATGGCTTGTGACAGATTGGTAAATTACGGAGTCATGTTCACATTCTCATGCACTAATGAAGGGTCCAGTTGGTAGTTATGAGGAATATTGCTGAGGCAAAGATTCATGACTTTATAGAGGATTCCAAGAATGAATTCAAGTAGAGATATATTCATTACATATTCAAGAATTTGCACTTGTTGCATACTTGTAGAGTTTTATTTGAAGACATAGCAGTGGACATATTTGATTCATCTTGAGGAGTAGGAATATGCAGTGATCAATTACAACAAATTTGAAGAAGCTCTTAGAACAATGAAGTGGAAGATTAGTCAACATTGTGTACAATTGAGTAGCAGAGTCATGGATAGTTTTTGTGACATATGGACAGAGAGAAACCATCAGGAGGAGTTTTACTGTCAAGAGAAATTTTTTGAATGATTGAAGTCAATTCAGTGGTATGAGTGTTGTCGTTAATGCCAAAGGGGGAGACTATTGAAAAGTTGGTTGTCATTAATTTTATCCCTAGAAGAATTCCATAATCCCATTGAAGTAATGGGTGATGTCAACACTAGAATAAGTCTAGAAGCCTCTAGAAGTAATGGGTGTATTTGAAGAAGTCTCCAAAGTGGTTTCCTTATGGCGTAGCTTTAAGCATGGCCCTCATGGGAAGACACTTTGAAGAAGTCTACAAGAAACCTTGGAAGTATGGTTAAGTGGTTAAATAGTTAAGAAGCCCCAAAGTTATGGTCATGAAGCCTAAAGTTGATTGACTGAAAAGAGTATTGTTGGAGAAGGCTCTTTTGGGTAAGTTTTGGGAATCGAGGAGGAGCAAACCATGCGACAAGTCAACAAAGGAGAAACATGCGTGGAAGAAAATTAACGCATATTTAGGATCCAAAACGCAAAAAGTGGAATTTAGTTAGTAGTAGTTAGACCTCTTGGTCCATTTTGTAGTGGGATAAGCCCTAATATCAATGTATAAATATGTAACGATTTTTTGGGTAGAGGGGAGGGGTAGATTTTGTGGGAGCAATAGTTGTTGTTGGAGTGAAATATGAGAGTGAGATCAAAGGACCTAAGTGTGCATTGTATGCACGAATGGCTAGGGAATTTTGGGTAGAACTAATGTATCTTATTTGAGTGCAATGCACACCTATTGTAAGGATTGAACATGAATGAATAATATAAGAAGCCAACCATTGTGGATGTAGCTCAATTTGGGGTGAACCATGTTAAATATTTGTGTCATGATGTATGTTGTCATGTGTTTCTTTTATGTTTTGTTTATGGTGCACATGTAATGCATGTATGGTTAATATGAATACGTTATATGATGGTTCTGCGCACATGTTAAATGATTAATTAAGATGTATATGTCATACATTGTAATGTTGTTATGATTTCATGCACATGATATATTGCATGGTTAACAAATGTTAAGTAAGAATGAATGTTAGGGAGGTTCCCATTCCATTCATGAATGTGAAAGCCTAGTTCTTATAGTCCTCATAGGTACCTTGGGTGATACTTCACCTGCTTGTAGGTGATGCTAAAAGGGTCGATATCTTGGGATTTGTTGGTGAATTAATGTTGAACCCCAGGTCTTCCCACTGCATGCCAACAAATGGTTCTGTTGTCGGGACTGAGATCTATGATTGAGGGGGATGTGGAGAAATACTAACGAGGAGATTAGATAATGGTTACACGCGAAGGAAATCGAGTTTTTTGTAGATCAGAATAAGAATCCATGGATCAATGCAGAGAAATGGATACAAAGGTATGTTTTTATAGATTTGCATGAAATTTTCTTTGCTGATTTTTTGAATATTTTAGCAGAGTGGATCCAGATATTAGTTGAATAGATTAGAACATTTTGTATTGTTGTTTTGAGAAATTGGACTCCTGATTTAATTAGGAAAGTCAATAATATACACAATCGGGTATCACACACAATTGATTAATAGATGGAAAGTTTGTTGGGATGTTAGATTACTGAATTTTCCATAGATTGTACTCAGTCGTATATCACTGCTGAAAGGGATTTATTTAAGGGACCGTGTAGAAGATACCTGAAGTCACTATCTACTTGGATTAAGATGTTGTTGTGTGACAAGGGAGTTATGAAAATGGAATCTAATAGTTAAGCATCTTTGTGCACATAGGGGGACTGGGGGCTAACCAGGGGATGGTCCGAGTGGAAATAAGGATGAAGAGAAGGAATGAGCAATGAATGGGTTGATGATGTCGAAAGAAGTAGAGTGTTCAATGAATGAAGAGATTTGATTATTGCATAGTGATAAGATATTTAGACTAAATAAGAAGAGGATTGTGGCTGAGAGAGAGGAGTATCACAATGGAATCAAGGAAAGAGACACTGGTGTAATATTCATGTTGGAATGTTATTCAATACTGAGAGGGGGGGGTGAATCAATATTGATTCTTTTTCTTAAATTAAATTAATTCTTTATTAATTTATAACAATTTATCAACAAGAATGTACATAATTCTAAATTTTAAATGTAACAATCATAAAAATTATATTTCATTTACAATTTTGTAAGAGACAACAATCTCTCTTCTTTTGAGCACCAACTCAAGGAGACACCAATCCCCTGTTTTCCAAGAACCAACTTGAGGAAGCACCAACTCCCTGTAGATCAAAATCCAACCTGTAGAGGACTCCAATCCTCTCTTTTTTCAAGCACCAACTCTATGTTTCAGGCTTCAACCTCTAGAGGAATTCAATTCTCCCTTGCTCCTCCCTTCCACCCTCACTTCATGTGAATGTTTAAAGTTATTCCTTGGACTATGTTTGTGTTTTGATCTTCTGAATTATACCACAAAGACATATTCCTTTCATCATATCTTTTTGTTTAAATAATCTTCCAATAGGTGTATGAATTTGAACCATTGTATCCTTTTGATAATGAACTATCACACCTTTTCATTTATTCAATAATAATGATGTTCTAATAACAAATTTCTTCCTTTATTATTATTATTTTTAAATAATCAAGTGACCTTGGTTAAGCTAAGTTCCGTGGATAAGCAATTTCCCTTTTAAAGGTCTGTACTTTATGAGACTACGAGTTACAAAATCAATCTAGCACCTTCGTCGTGGGTTAATTTAACTGTGCAACCAACCTTTACTACTCGCCACGAGACCACATAACAAACTATGGTCTCACTAGATATTTTAACACTCTCGTAGTCCTGATGCTAAGCCCTTTACTCCATAAAACCGACGTTTGTGACCAACGACTTATTAGTATGTATGGGATTACCACTTACCACTAGTGGTGTCCTCTTAGTGGTGCAGGTTATAAAATAATGGTTTTAGAAACCCATTATCAAGGTATCCATGTTAACACGATGCTACCACGTGTCTACCGTGGTAATTTACAAAAAACCTACGCAAATGTCGACCTTCCCATTAACCTCTTCTCACTTTGGAGATGTGTGCTACATCTCCATCTTAGATCTATCGTCCCGATGAATGGTTAGATCTGAACCTCCCATGATCTTTATTGCACCTCGATCCAACGGTTGGGTTTTAATCAGGCGTTGAGTGAACGATCTTGGATTTCCTAGGCTCTTTAGATGGATCTATGGTTTGGATATAATCAATCGTTGAGTGGATGGTCCTCATTCATTTCAAAAATTGACTTTACTTAGAATTATTTTATCTGGCGGGTCCACGGACTCACATGTTTTCTCGGGTGTCAACAAAATGCACGCTAAACTTTCGTTACCTCCAAAATTAACCTATACTTCAAAAATTTTAAGTGATTCCTTAAATGAATCCGACTGATAGAATATGATACTTAACCATTTTTTGGGGGGTGTGCAGAGGAATCATGGAAAAACATCTAAATCGTCAGATCGAGGTTCCATTTTGATCTAATGATCATCAATCAATCAACCTCGTTCTTTGCCATTCACTATCGATTCCTCCATTCGATCGTGATCTTATATTGATCCAATGATCAACATTTTTCTTCATTCTTTACTGTCAATTCCTGCAACTTTCACACTTATAATGATCAGAGCATCGATCATTATAATAAATGGAGAATTTAGAATCTTAGGTAGATTTGGAACATGTTCCTTTTGATCTTTTGTTCATATATAGTTACTATATTTTATCTAAGCACCATATTTTGATAATTGTTTTTCATTTCCATGGGACAACTTCAACCTTGTATGTCTCAGAATAAAAAACCATCTTCTCAATCTTCTCATTACTCCATCTGCTTCATCAAAGTTAATGCTCTTGCAAAGCTCTCTTTCATCTAGTATATCAGGGTACTTTAACAGAGTTATAGTCTGAATGGACTTGTCTGGATGATAAACCCATATTAACCCTTGTTGACATTAATGACAACATAACACTATGTCCAACATTCTCCCCATTTGGTATTGATGGAAAAAAAGTAAAAACTCTTTATTTTAACTGAGTATTACTATTTATTCTCCCCCTTTGACAACAATGACATAATGGACATTTATCTGCTCCCCTTGAGGTTATACCTCCCCTTCCCATGTGCTCCTTATATGATGAATCTTGTGCAATTCAATTAGATATGGAAATTACCCCCAATTTCTGTCTAAGGTATGAAAAAGTACTCATGGGTAAATTTTTTGTGAATATATCTGCAATCTATTCTTTAGTATCCACATATTCCACTTTAACAACTTTTTGAGAAACCTGTCCTCTTAAAAAATGAAATTTTATTGGGATATGCTTGGTTTTTGAATGCATGACAAGATTCTTAGAAAGGTTTATGGCACTGGTATTTCCACAAATAAGAAGAATTATATCATCATATTTTACTTGCAAGTCTTATAGAGTTTGTTTCATCCAAATTACTTGAGTGCAGCAGGAGGCAACAACAATATATTCAACTTATGTTGTAGATAGTGATATGGAGGGTTTATTTTTACTTAGCAATGACACAAGACATTTTCCTAGGAAAAATGCACCTCCATTAGTGCTCTTCCTATCATCAATACTTCCTGCCCAATTTGCATCAGTATATTCAATTAATGTGAAGTCTTTTGTTTTTGGATACCATAATCCAAAATCCAAGGTGCCTTTAAGATATCTAAAAATCCTTTTAACTGCCTTCATATGTGTTTCTTTAGGTGCAGATTGAAATCTAGCCACTAGTCCTATAGCTTGCATGATGTCTGGTCTTGTCTCTATTTCATATAATAGGCTACCAATCACTGATCTATACATGGTTTGGTATACTTCTAGTGATTCACTATCTTTTCTAAGTTTGCATCCTGTAATCATAGGAGTGCTCATAGGTTTACAATCTTCCATTTCAAATTTATTCAACATTTCTTTAATATATTGGTTTGAGATATGAATATTCCTTTGTCTAATTGTGAAACTTGTAATATTAGGAATAATGTTAGTTCACTAATCATTGACATATAGAATTATTTTTTCATTTATGTAGCAAATTGCTTGCTTAGAGGATTTAGATTACTTCCAAAGATGATATCATCCACATATACTACAAGAATAATCATATTATGATTTTCAATTTTAATGTAAACATTGTTGTGAGTAGCTCCTCTTTTGTATCCTTTCTACTGAAGATGATTATCAAGTCTTGAAATCCATGCCCTGGGAGCTTGTTTGAGACCATACAATGCTTTCTTTAATTTGTAGACATAGTCTTTATTTTTGGATAACATAAATCCTTCAGTTTGTGTTACGAGTAAAATCTCTCTATGGATAGGGGAAAACCACAACACATGAAACGACACTCGAAATAAACTTTAGTCTCAAGTATGTTTATAAATAAAATTCTAACAAGAGAAGGCTAGAATCCTACCTCGTCTAGACGTATGAAGAAGACCATTGTTGAGAACATGACTGTTATAACCCTAAATTGCACCACACATGCTTACCTGGCATAAAGCCAACTCATATCCCTTCTTTTCCAAAACTCTGCTGAACAACTCTTTGAAAATCCTCTTGTGTCAAGGCCCACGTGCCCTAACCCATTACTGCATGCGTGTGCACGCTGGCTGACTCACTACAACCCGCGTGTACCTAACAAAGCACAAAAAAAGGAAAGTTGTCGATGGAACAAAAAGCTATGGGTCAGTTAGCTGAAACTCCTGGCCATGCATGGCCGAGGGTTCGTCCAAAACCCTATCTCCTTCTAGCCTATAAAAGAAGGGGTAGGGGTACCATTTGAAAGAGGAAAAAATATAGCGAAGAAACTCTGCCCATTTACGTAATCCATTGTCCCAACCCTTTACCCTTTCCTCATGCCAAAGGAGATTTAATGCAAAGTAGTTGAAGGACAGAAGAAGAGGAGCCCAGGATCAGGTTCATGGAGCGGTGGCCCGTCTCAGCTTTGTTGTAAGTTGATTCACTTTCAGTAATAAAAAGAATACTTTTCCCGTCCCAATGCATGAATTGTCTATGGTTTGATTAATTTATTCTTGATTTCTAACCCTTGAGTATAGAAGTAGCATGCATGCATAGTTGTTGTTTGTCTTGAGTGCAGGTTATCTGTGGAAGGAGCAGCGCAAGCAAGGAATCGAAGAGCAACGAAGGATCTACATCGAACGCCGGTAACAAGGTTAGTGATCCTTTTCCATGCATTTACTGTGAAAGAGGGGTTTAAATCTTGGGTTGTAGGTAAAAAAGTAGTTTCTTTTCGGTCAAAATATGCATGCAAGTATGACCCTAGTTTGCTAGTCCGTAGGGTGTTTTTCCCAACAAAATAATTGGCGACCATACTGGGGAGAATACTCTTTAGGGTTTCTAGATTTATTTGAGTTTTTGGGTAGTTTAAAGATTAGGTTTTCTGTTTTTTCTTTGCCTGTCTTTTTCTGTAAGGTATGAGCTAGCAGGGAGTCTGGTTTTCCATACCATCTTTCCCTGACTTTTGCTTGACTGTAGTCTTCGGGACACACAGAGGTACACGCGGCTTGCAGAAGGCCTGCACACATGTACCCGCGCCCTATCTTCTTACAGCTTGCGTGTGAATGCTAGCTGTAGAGATAATAGTAGCGTGTAGGAATTCAGAGAACCTTAGAGGCAGTCCTCCTCTTCCCTATCATAATTTCACATTCTCAGGGGGTTTTCTGGAATCCTATTTGAGTCTTGCTGGTTCACAGTCCTATCTCGTATTTCCTTTTTTCGCCTTATTATTCTTTACGTTATTTGTTTTTTCTGTTAGAAAGAGCATCCAAGCCTTCAAGGGACCCTGGTTATCAATACCAGAGGCCTCTTCCTGGTCTGGACTGCCTGTCTTCATTTTTTTTCTTAGAATTTAGATATACACGCGGTCTGTACAAGGTCAGCCCGCGTGTACACACTTCCTGTCTCTGTCCAGCACACGTTTTCACACGTGCTGTTTTAGCGACAGTCGCATGCTTGACAGGATACTTTTTGTTCAGGGTGGGGCAATCATCCCCTCCTTTGATGAGAAGTATTCCTCTTAGGTGTTTGAGTCTAGGTTTGAATAGTCAGTAGGTTAGGTCATATTACCCTTAGCCTGTTTTTTCTCAGTTAATAGTTGACAGAAAATATAAAAAAATAAAATAATTTTTTTTATGGTTTTTAGACAAACGTGAGAGTCTTTGTTTTTTTGTTTTTATTTCCATTGTGTGATTCTTTACTCTGATTCTTTGCGATCTGTTCTTAAATCCAGAATTTGTCTTTCTTGGTTTTGTGCTTGTCGGTATTTTCCCTTTGTTGCTTTACTAACACTTAAATAAATAAATAAATAATCTCTTTTCATTTTCTTCTTTGGTTGAAAGGTGTGTTTCTGCATCATTAGCTAGTGAAAAGTCTTTTGTTTCGAAATTTTTTGTAGTCCATTTAGGGCATAAGTATCTCGTAGTCGAGCGAAATTCCTTTAAGTTTGCTATATAAAATCTTAGAAAAATTGAAAAGAAAAAGAAATCTTTCTTTGTGAAGAGTTGTTGAAATTTTGCATTTAGAAAAAGTCTTTTGTTTCCATCTTTTTTCATTCATTTTTTCTTTCATCTTTACACATCATCAGTTTCACCCTCATACCCCTTGAAGTAAGACAAATCCATAAAACAATGCTAATTTGAAATATACTAGACCTTTTGTTTGTAGGGTTTACAAACTAGTTCAGGACTAGGGCCTTGGATTAGGTTGGAGAGGAAACTCTCCAAGGCCATTCAAAACCAAACATTAGAGTCTACGATAGGGAGTGTCTAAGTCCAGTTTCGTGGAAGTTATTCGGGACCCCCCTCTAACACAGGGGATAAACACGAGGTCATGTGCGGAAAGGTAGCGGAGATAACCCCTCCAAAGCCGAACCAATCGTAGTGGAGAACACATATCGAGGGCTTGTTTTGGGATTCCGTCGTTTTCATTTGCCACGGGGCTTCATGGGTCTCGAATCTGTTCGAGGTCCTCAGTTGTCTTCTGGACCATTTTCTCTCGATACCCTTGATAGGTTTTAGGCTTGATACCCTGCTCATTGTGGCCTACCCAACTTTCGACTGTACCCGCCTGGTGGTTGTTCGCGTGCTGGCAACCTAGTTGCCAATATTTTTAGGGACATACATGGGTGACTACGGGGGTATACCGCGGTACCTGGGACAAACATCGGGCCACGCTTTGAAGAGTATACCCAGAGGGTTCTTCCGTATTCGATTTGCACTTGCACCAGTAAGTTTCTCTAGTGTTGGTTATTGTAACTGTTCTTCCAAATAGTTTAGTGATTGCTTGTCTTATCTCTTAGGGGCTTCTTTTAGTGTGTGTTACTTTTGAATGTGTAGAATACCTTAGCGTGTCTTGTATCTTCTCACACAATGGAGGATCCCGAGCTCCGCCGGTCACGAAGGCTTCTTGGCCTGTCGCCGGTTACACTGGAGTCACCCCCGCCACCATTAAGGCGGAAGCTAGACCAACAATGGTCTTTTGAAGCGACCGGGTTACAAACTTTTGTGCCCGAACAACTCTCGGAGGAATCAATAGCCAATCTTGGCTCGGTTGAAACCCCAACTACTGATTTCTTGGCATCGTTTATTGTACCGATCCAATTTCACAAACGCCAGTAAGTGCCTCACGCAGCTATGGAAACAAACGTTGTTACTTCTTCTGGGAATTCTTCCATTCCCACCACAGTTGCTACCACAGGAGAATCATCTCCAAACTTACCTTCATCGGTCCGAGCCACCATGGTCTCGATCGCAACTACCTCGCATAGTGGACCGAACCCGTCTATGGCGGTGGCCACAAACCCCTTCACATCTAGTACGATAGGCCCTCCGTTCTCATACGGTATGCCTAGTTCGGGTACAAGTCCTGCACTAACCTACTCCACTTTACAGACTTTGGGTCTAGGGGCAGGGATCTCTAATGCTCCTCTACAAGGTCAACTTGCGGGCACTCCTGTCCCTTTTAACACTTTTCCTTACGCAAGAGGTCATATTCCTCCTTCGTCCCCTTCACTTGGTGGACCACATCAGCAGTCCGTCGGGAAGCCTATACACACTAGTTTATTTGGAGTAGGGAGTCAAGGAACACTTGCACACATTATGTCGGTAGGTTCAACACAGTTTTCTTGGAACAGGACGTTTGGTAACAACACTTTCTCATCAACTTCTTTCCCATCTGGGGGAAATCCTATTTTTGGACAATCTACTCCTGCGCAGGGTACTATTCCTGTGCAAGGGGCACATATAGCAGGACCTTGGAACTCAGGACAAGGATCTGTTCCCTCCTCTGGAATGTTTTTATGGGGTAATTCTTTCCAAAGTCAATGGAACCTTGGACAGACCACTATGCCTCTCCCCTCGGGACCGGCATGGGGTAATCCTTCCCAAATTCCTTCAAACACGATGCATTCCCAACACCCTATGTCCTTTATGGGAAATCAGCCAATGATGTCTCCACAGATGAAAAATCCTTATGCTGGTCAGGGCCATGGTTTCTACCAGAATTCGGGCCAGCAGCCAAAATTTTCCTGGAAGCCTGGTGCCAGTCAAACTCCAGGACCCTTTTTCCCAGGTTATCAGCAGCAACCCAAACTACCATTCCTAGCGACGTTACACTTGCCAGATTTGACAAGGTTGTTAAATGATCCTATTTGTCATGATCC
>SNQJ01S0141859.1:48661-58970 GCA_010110895.2 Picea sitchensis | reverse complement strand
ATAAAGCTATAAAGGATTGAATGCAAAGTTAGTTTTCGATTAACAAGTCATTAAATTTAAATATTAAAATTTATTTGTTTTTCTTATTTAAATGTAAACGAAGCCACTAAAATTTAGTACTATAATTTTAATCTACGTCAAATTCTAACTGCGACAACTTGTCCTTAGTGACCATTTCGTGCAATCAACATTAACTAAAAGAGAATAGAATTTTTTTTATTCATGCATTAATTTGATGGTCAAACAGAGTTTAATGAATAGGATATCTATACTCAGGCCTTCTAGCCTATGAAGAAAAATCTTCCACAAAGATTTCAAATTGGAATAAAAAAGCACAGGCTGAGACGAATATTATGGTGTAACTAATGTTTTTTTCAAAAGTATAAAAACTTGCAGTCTGGCAAGGAAATTTCGTTGTTAGGAACAACGATGACACTAGCAGATAAGAATACCATCTTCGAGACATATTCGATAACCAACCTCACAGATGCAGCCACCCAAAACGAAAAAAAAGATGGAAGAGGTATTATAGGGAAACACATTCCAGTTCATTGAAGCACATAGATGGTCGTTGAGGTAGGAAGCATTGGATTCCCCACAAGTTCGCTAGTTTCTTGCACGTCAAAGAAGTTAAAAGGAACTACAAACTCTGCTAGGGATGGGCCTGACAATACTCCTCTAGAGAAGCAAAGAATTCACCTAACAATGTGTGCCAATCCACTTGGGACAGGCCACAAGGATGCCCACGAGGGAGCCAACGCTCTGTGCGAGAGTGGGAGGTTTCTCCCAATGGTTATGGTCTTCCAGGGTCTGGTTCCATCTAGAATCAGAATGGGTAAAGATAAAGAGATTAAGGGAGAGGGTAAAAGACTCTTCTATTACCAACTGAAGATAGCGAACCTTCAGGCATTCTAATTCATGCATCCAGGTTCACGATTGCGCTTACCCACTTGTTGTTGACTAGTCGCTAACGAATGCTCGAGTAAAATAAACTGGGGTTGATATAGCTCAAGGATACTCCCCCATATTCCTCAGCATACCCATATTGAAATTGAGAAGGCAACAGGTCTCTTACAAAGGGTTTACCTCCCCTGAAATAGTATTCCTTTTAAAAAAAAAACCTCAACTAGAGGGCCGAAACCTTTAAGAATAAATCCTAGGTGGTTACTCCCATGACATCCTATTTATTTTATAATTAACTGCAAGTTTCAGTCAGAACTTGACTGACTAAAAACAATTGAATCCGGTTGCTAGTATTGATTCCCCTGAGTAACGGCCAGAACGAGTTTCTAAAATTCTCAGTGTTTTGTCTTCAAAAGTATCACTCCACACTTTTGTTTTTACAAGAATAGGTAGGAAACACATAAATTTAATTTGTACATGTGGGTCATCAAGACTCTCTCCAAGGACACAGGGATGTGCGATGTGATGGCTGCATAAGCACTTACTTTTTTTTGAAAACACCATTAAGGGATAAAATTAAATCAAAGAGAATAGAAAAATATAAATGCTAAGAGATATAAAAAAAGGAAGAGAGAGTTAAGAAAACCAAATTTTTGGTGAAGCAAAAATAAATTTATGTCTCAAGAAAATAAATATAAATCGAGCAACAAAAATCACTTTAATCCCTCAAGAAAATAAATATAAATCACGCAACGAAAATCACTCTAAATCTCCCAACAAAGTCGCTCAACAAATCACTGTAATCGTTCAAGAAAATCCACTATAATTTCTCAACAGTATCGCTCAAAAAATTCACTGTAATCGCTACTGAAGGGAGGGGCTACAAGAAAAATGAGTTTTGGGAGCCCAAGTTGACTACAAACCAACAACCTAAAACCCCAATACGAATTGAAACTGATTAATAACTTAGATTTAAAGCCTTAATATGAACTAATAGAATAATGTCAACTGCAAATGCATCAGTTGCTTCATCATCATTATAATCTCATACACAGGAAAATTTTAACTAAAATATAAAAAAATTCAAATATGCATACCGAATCCATCATGATCTTGCCTGACTGATGGGACCTCACCGGTACCTCCCAGCCAATGCTAGGGGTACTTTTCTTCCACTGATCCCCCGGAGATGCAAAGGGTCCATGCAAACAATAGAGAACGTTAGATCTCATCTTGCCTCGCAAGGTCGAGATACCACTCGTTACCCGAGCTGGGTGTTCCAACTCCCACAAGAGAAAATCTAGTGAAGATGAAATCTCGACAGCATAACCTTAGGAAAACTAGACGTAATCCATACTCCTCCTCTGCCATCCTTTTAATATAGTTTTCAAGTGATTAGTTTCCCAAACCCTCATTAGATTATTTTTTCATTTATTTAATTAGGAAAAACCTCCCCCATACACATGTCACCTGATACCCTAGTTGCATGAGAAAATCAATTTATTAATTAATTAAATTTTCCTAAATGCCTCACCCACCTAAAAGCATTCCTAAAAATGCTCCTCGGTGTCCCACTATTCCCTTACAATTCTTAAATGATTTGTGCCTTACCTAAATCCTAGCTGAGTTCTTAAATAGAAAGTTACAAAGGCTAGATTCCTTACTACGTTAGACATTCTCCTTTTTCTTTAAGTTTCCCCTTTTTTTAAGTATGTTCAGAATTAGCAAGTTTAGACAAACAACCATTTACTCCCTTTTTAATAATTAAACCTTCATTAAAAATTTTACTTTAATTAATAAAGATTGAATTTTCTTTACCCCCTTCTTGTTATGTCTAATTAGTNAGGCTTGGCAATAGTTCTTAAGGGAAAAATTATTATTAAACTTTACTCATCACATCATTCATTTTAAGGCCGATGAGGTCCTAAGGAGGCATAGTTCTCTAGTCACTAGGTTTATTAACTTACCATAGTTAAAATCGTGGTGTTCCCCTCATGATGCACTACATTCTACAAGGGTGCCACTCACATGATTTTGTTTTATTTGCACAACTTTCCCTTCAAGACACACTACGTTCTCCAAAGGTGCCACTTGTCTCTTCAATGAGTTTATTACACATCAAACCCCTCGAGTCAATACTTCACCGATTGATCTTGTGGGAGACTAAGGGCCTCAAAGGAATAAGGAATCTTCCTTATTGCATGCCCATTAGAATCATCGTGAGAAATTGTTATAGTTTTCCCTCATGGCATCATGGTTATTCTATAACTAGGTAGTCGTTAACCTATAGTTCAAGCCATGGAAGGAGTGCTAGTAGGTTGTGGTAGGGTCTCTGCACAACATCTCCCTCAATGTCTTTAGTTGTCATGTGTGACCCCTTTACTCCAAATGTGGGTCTTGTCGGTAAGATATTGTCAGAATGCATCCATCAAATACACATGTCATCGATAACAATCAACATCATAATATCTAATAATATGTACATATGTCACATAAACAACATTCAAACACTAACAATCCACTCCCTTACTCAATCCAGAGTCCAAGGAGTTTCATCGATGCTTTGGTATCCTCTAACATCTAAAGTCCTACACACTTAGGAGAACCTATTCAATAGCACATGTCGATGTAAATACAACAAAAATAACATCTACTCAAATCCAAAATATATCATAATAATAATGAAAACAACCAAGAGTATAATGACCTGGATCACTTGCACGGAAGTGTCCTCAAAGGAGAATTTTTCTTAGTGCGCACAAGATCGGGATGTTACATACACCCCCTCTTGTTTTAAACTTTGTCCCAAAGTTTGGCTATATATAAATGTTGAAATTAGGTGTCTTAAAATATAAATATGTCAAGCTATCAAACAAAAATAAAAATTGATGACGCATATCATATGCGTCCTCCCAGATTGTCGTGTGTGAACTAGTTGTCACATTGGACCTTCACCTGATCAATTGTTTGATGCCATAGCTATTGAATGCGATGGTCCAAAATGTGGATTGGCTCCTCCGTGAGTGCACCCTCTCCTAAAATGTACCAAGAACTCAATTCAATCACATGCGTAGGATCATTGACCTAAATTCACATAGAGATACAATATAAACATTGTGCAACACCCCATGAATGAGGCATGTCTAGCTGTTAGTTGCTTCATAATAATGGTCGACGAAATGTGCATCAACAAACCTTTCTATCGATCATGTGCTTCTTTCATCCCCTTTCTACAGATCCTTCACTTCTTTAAATACCAACTCAAAGGCATCTGACACAATCACCCATTAAGAAACTCAAATGGCGCCATCTTAATGGTGATTTGGTAGTTGTTTTTGTACGCAAACTTGGCCAGTGGCCATGAAAAATCCCAAAGTTTTTGTTGGCCAAACACACACATACACAACACAACCTTCCCAAACTAGTTTGTTCCTTTGGTCGTCATGTCTATCTCAACGACATGTTGTACTAAAGTTTAGTGGTGTTCCCAAGGCATCTTTGGAAACTTGTCCAAAATCATCTTGAAAACATTGAATCCCTGATTGCATATGATTCCTTTCATATGTCTGACAGTCTCAAATATTTCTGATATAAAATGTAGCTATACCTAGCACTTGATGCATTGTACTCATAGGTACAAAATGTAAACTCTTTGTTAGAGTGTCAATTGTCATGACAATCAAGTCATTCCTCCCTACCATTAATGACAATCTGAACAATAAAGTCCCTCAGATGACTTCCCATTTCTATTCCATAAAATCATGTGGTTGTAGTAATCCTTCTGGATGTCTACATTCATCCTTCACCTACCAACCTTCTAGACATCTCGCCATGTAGTTAACGATGTCTTCCTTTATCACTTCCAGATGAAAAAGGGCTTAAAGTAAATCCTCATCTTCATGACTCCTGGATGAGCCATGTTCCCTTCTCAATGAGCTTAGAATAAGATCAAAACTTCTCAATTCCTCATTGGGTTGAAGTAAATCCGGTTATTATATCTCAAATATCTGTAATTGTCCATAGTATTTCCCCCATTTGGTACCATCATTGTGTCTTGCCCAAAAAATTCCATACCCTCTTTATACCAGTTAGCATCATGTTGTAGTTAGAATCTCTTCACGTAGATTCATTTGAAGAGGTATCAATGAAACTACGCGTCATCTTCGACTCAATGTGTCTACCACTCTATTCATTGTTCCTTTCAAGTAGGAAATCTCAAAATCACACTCTCTAAGAAATTCTAAACAACGTCGTTGTCGTGTGCTCAAGTCTCTTTTCGTAAATATGTGATGCAAACCAAAGTGTTCCATTTTTGGTTAATTTTTTTGTACAATAAGGTAGTGTCTCCATACACTCAAGGCATAAACAATGGCTAACAACTCCAAATCATGCATCTCATAGTTCTCCTCATGCCTTCTCAACTTTCTCGAGATATAAGAGCTCACTCAACCATCTTTCATCAAGAGTCCACCTAAGCCTTCCTTGGATGCATCAGTGCATACCAAGAAATCCTCATCCATGTTAGGGAGCCTTAGTATCGGTGTTGTCATCAAAAGCTCCTTGAGCCTCCGAAATGCTTTCGCGCATTTCTTGTTATAAACAAACATCTTGTTCTTCTTGTGCAATTTCGTAATTGGATTTGCAATATTCCAAAAACCCTCGATGAACCCTCGATAGTATCCCACTAAACCCATGAATCTATGCACTTCTAGGACATCTTCGATGCAGGCCATTCCATAATAACCTCTATCTTTTTTGGATCAACAATGACACCTTCACCGGAGATTACGTTCCCTAAGTAGTGAATCTTTGATTAATAAAAAGATCATTTAGATAGTTTCCCATACAATTTGTTCTCTCATAGACACTATAGTACCAAGCGCAAGTGTTCATCATGCTCCTCTATCATCCGAGAATATATCAAAATTAATATTCAATGAATAATTGGATGAACTTGTCCAAGTATTCATGGAACACCCAGTTCATCAAGCTCATAAATATCCATAGGGAATTCGTCAGTCCAAACAATAAAACTGTAAACTTGTAATGTCCAAATCTCTTTTTAAAGGTGGTCTTAGGGATGTCGTCCTCCTTGATGTGTAAATAGTGATACCATGTTCTCAATTCCATCCTTGAAAACACCATTGTTCCTTTCATTTGATCAAATATATCGTTAATCTTTGGAAACATATATTGGTTCTTGATCGTTGCCTTGTTAATTGATGGTAGTCAATGCAGAGTCTCCACAACCCATCCTTCTTCTGTATAAAAATAAAAGGCACACCCCATGGTGACACACTCGGTCATATAAGTCCCATGTATAGCAACTCCTTCAATTGCATTTTCAACTCCTGTAACTCAGGGGTTGACATCCGATAAGGCGTTCTCACTATCGGTTCAGTTCATCGTTTTATCTCTATCATAAATTCCAATTCCCTCTTAGGTGGAAACCTTGGTAACTTCTCTAGGAAGACATCCACAAACTCTCATAATAACATAAGGTTTTTCCAGTGCTTCTGCCATGCCTTTTCCATTTAAAACAAGGATGGCATATAGATACCATCCCTTGCCCATTATATTTTGTAGTTGCAAGGAAGAGATGAACCCCAGAGAAACTCCCTAGTTTCGACCCACAATCACGCATCTCTATCACTCATCATTGAGCAATCTCAAACATTTTGTCTTACAGTTGAGTATCACCTCATGCGATTCCAACCAGTCCATACTGATCATGTAATGAATCCCACATTTAACCATAATTTGTTTTTCTAGGGTTATTATGAAATACTTTCATTTATTCTCTAACATTTCTTAATGATACTATGATGTGATTTAACACTACTTTTTATTTTCACTCTTTACATTTACCATATCCTTGACAATTGGAGCTAAATAACTCTAACTTATTCCTATTCTTAAGGAAGGTAGTTTGATACCTAAGCGAATGTAACTATATACATATATAGTTAATCACCATAGAGTATGCATTCAATTTGTGCAAGCTATTTATATACATATTATGGAAAACAACAAATGCACATTTCGACACTCGCTTCGTATCAAGGAATTTATATATATTCACCATCGAGTAAACATTCAATAAGCGCAAGTTATATACATACTATGGAAATTAATAAATGTGTATTTCTATACTGGCTTTGAATTAATGAAATTAACCCCTCAGACTTGTGTGACAGAACACATTCCATCTACATGACATTCGACACGTGATAGCATTAAGGCCTAGAACAATTGAATCAAATGGTTGGGTGTCTGTTGCTTATTCTTAGTTGTTTACTCCACTCATTAGGACTAAACCTCTAAATAACACTAGAACAAGGAATAATGGATTTGGAATGAAGTATAGAACTCTAACTAAACTATAACCTAGAACTAATATGTCGTTACACTTGTCCTAGTATGATAGTATATGACTATCATGGTGTAAATGAGCCCTGCCAATGACATTTATGGAGGTCTATAACTTGTCTCCTTAGGACCATCACTTGTTTACTATGTCCATCAAATTTCTTCCACGTTGATATAATCACATGGGCTGGGTAAAAATCTATATTAATTCCATTAAGATTAAACTACGGGGATTCTCCCAAGTCTATTGTTTCACCCATCCTCTCGGCTCTATGTAGCTTGACCTTTGTTTACTGTGATAATCCTCTTTCAGTATTTCATGGTAGCATAACCATCGCTTTGGTGGAGTTGGGCTCGCTCTGGTAGAAAAGAGCATGGCAGACCACATCTATCAAATGCTACCATAAACTAGGTAAGGATTGTTTGGTTGTTATATATCTGAATCTCAATTTTAAGAAATGTTTTTATATATGTATCAGTTCTTTCAGAAAGTCTTAAGAGGGTCTGGTGTAGAATTTTGGTAATGACATTTCACTGAGTAGTGTTTTGGGGTTTACTTTGGTTTTATACCTATCCTTCATATTGTTTTCTCAGACCATGCGTGATGACGACTTACTATATTTTAAATGTTTCTTTGTCTAAGTTCCTCGAACCTTACGGGCTCGAGGTAAAAAATTAGTCCGTACTTTAGCTCTTTGGAAAATCTGTTACTTCTGTAAACTTCAAAATCGATTTGTGGTTTTGACTATGTGCTATGTTGTTTTCTCGGGTCTTCTACCCTAGTCGGGAACTTATTTTCACAATTGTGTGGAGGAGTGTTTCCTTATGACTTCCATGTCATTGAGTCTTTCCCTTTTGTAGAAACCTAATTAACTCAATTCTATTAAATCCATAAATTTAAAACAATAAAATTCTACTTCTACGCAGAAAACTCAGTAATTCATTTCAATTCAGCATATAAGCATCATATAAGGATGTTAAATTAATTAATGAACAAAAATTTCATAATAGACTAAGAATTACTTAATAGTATAATACAAATTTACCTCTTCCTGATGCTAACTTGTCCATTGACCCGTTTGTCCAACCTGCTGCTGCCTGATGCGTTGAACAACTCTGCCCAAACCGACTATCCTCCCAGCTAGCTAGGAGCAGCCTGTCCGACTCCCTAGCTCTAGGAAACCGATATGAATCCTGGCTCCCATGCCCAAAACCCCTAGCCACTCGGTGCCCCCTGCAATGATATTCAAAGACTACAGAACTCAACCACAGAACCACAAAAGCCAAGCCAAGAAACCAATACTCCTGTCCCCCTCCAAAATGCTTCCTCCTCCCAAAAATCAAATCCTCCTCGCCCCAAAAGAATGCCTTCCACCATAAGGCTCTCCCCCTCATATTCCCCCTTCATCGACTATTCCTTTCATTAATTTCCTTATCCATTTATTTTTTACCTTATCCCATTGTATTTATTATCTTATCTTATCTTATCCTTACATTTAATGTCCTATCCACCCTCCCATATACGTAAGTCTTAATAAATTAAATTATTAACCCCATTAATTCTTTAGTCACATAATTAAAGAGTCGATTAATAATTAATTAATCATTGACAGTTATGAAAAAATAATTAATGATAATTAATTAGTTAATATTATATAAGAAATAATTATTGTTGAGATAACATCTTAGGACAATCAGATTATCAATTAATTATAATTAATAATCCTATACATCTATTTAAGCAGGGTCGTTACATACACCCACCCTTCAGGAAACTTCGTCCCGAAGTTAAGGTATCTTATGGTACAAAGGAAAAGAAACATGGTTCACACATTCATAACAATTGACCGATACTATCAGTAAGTAAGTCAAGAAAACTCATACATACTAGTGTATATGAACAAGAAATGTATGTGTAGCTAGTACATACAAGTCTCATGCATGTACTAATAATCAAAACTACCATCCTTTAGTAATTTATGTATGCATCCAATTCAGTAAGCAAGACTAGTCTTTTATAAAAGACAACAAACCAATCAATTGTTTGACAAATCCTTTAATTACTATTATCTGGTTAACCAATTTTATTTTAAACAACTGTGGTTTAGTTACGTAATAATGAATATTCATATATACACATTTTTCTTCTCTTTTTTTTTAAGGGAAAACATTAAATTCCACCATTAGACAAATCTACATACTCTCTCAACTATTTCTACTCATCCTTCCTCCCTAACCTACTTCCATCTCCATTCCTATCCTTCCTCTGCTAGACTATCTTGGAGCATCAACTATATTGAGATAACTCCAAATAGAACCCATAAGAGGAAGTGTCTCTATCTCGACCAATTTTCCCCAGTAGGCAACTAACAGTCATCATCACACGTCTAGGAGAGCATGAGTTATCACCGTCATCCCATGACTTTAGGTTTCAGAGGATACATAGTGGGAAATGCCTCCACCCCTCCTAATAGGACTAGGGTCCACACCCTACAATGGAGGATACATGGTGGGAAATGCCTCCACCCCTCCTAACAGGACTAGGGTCCACACCCTATAATGGAATACACAGTGGCACCATGTTGCTGGGGGTTTTGTCATTGTTTATTCAGTTTTGGGCAGTCTCTTCACCTGAAATCCTGCACTGGTCCACATATCATAGCAATGCATCCAAACTAATATAATTTCACATACAATATTCATACCATAATGTTTCTTGGCTAGTGGTCATGATATCCACTTTCATCATCATTATCCCTTGGCTATTTCATAGCCCATAACCTGTAGATTAGTCTGTAACACAAACTCATACATTTCTATGCATTCTCATCATGTAATTGCATACTATCATCATTTCAGTTTGGTATCCCTGTACCGATAAATTAACATCAAATTTTTCCAGTTAGAAATAGATCTCATCATATCCCATAATTCAATTTCGACACCCATTCATAAGATTATCATTTACCAAAATAGATTGCATCATATCCAACATCATTCTAATAGCATTTATCCTTCATAAAATTCCCATTCTCAC
>SNQJ01S0141858.1:35623-52281 GCA_010110895.2 Picea sitchensis | reverse complement strand
ATTTATGTGATTGTATATTTATTGGTTAAATGTATTACTGCAAGTTAAATGTTAAAGGCATGATTTATTAATTAATAAATAATCTTCTTATAAAATGAAACAAATTTTATAGAACTGATTCATCCCCCCTCTCAATTGACTTATCCTGTTCAACATGGAATTCAAGGGAGGATAAATTATTTTGATGATGCTTTCTAATGTATGTTATTTACAGGTCATCTCACCATTTTCGCAATAACTTTTCTTCTAGAATGATTTATACCGTATGATTGATAGGATATTGAGGAAACAAATACAAGTATCTGTGGTAAAACATTCATCTTGTGGGTTGTTGTATTTTTGTAGTTACACTCCGTAGAAAATAGGGTTTGTGGCTAGTCTTGAAACTAGTCTAAAACAGGTGTTTCGGGTAAAAATGTCATAACTTCTTCATAACAGATCCAAATTTAGTAAGACCCAATTTTTTGGTTATAGTAAATTCCGTAGTATGTTTTGTAAAATTTTTAGATCGATTCAACAAATATTACGTGCAGGGCACACTCTACAAGGTCGCTCTCTAGAATAAGCCATAATTCAACAAGGTATGCCATTTTTGCTATAACTCATTTTCTGAGAGGTTCCAAGTAGTGAAACCTAGAGGAATTGCATAAAACACACTTAAGAAAATTGTGTATCAGTTTCAGATATTTATCCATTACAAGTACATAGTTATGATTATTTCAAGTTAGGGTTGTTGACTAATCCAAAGCTAGTCATGTGAGACTAAAGTAAAGTTTGATGAAAATGCTAGTCTCTTGTTGTTAAAGTTAAGGAAGTTTTGTAGGTTGTTGGAAATATAACTGAGAGAGGGGGGTGAATCAGTTATAATATAATATTGAAACTTTTCTTGTTCTTTTCTAAAACTTTCTAGAATATTATTTAATGTGTTACTGCTAAGTTAACATGCATAGATATAAAATATTTGATCAATCACATAGAATACACAGAGACACAGATTTTCATGAGGAAACCGTTAAAGGGAGAAAACCTCTCCTTCTTCGGATGTCAATCAAGCTCCAACCTTCATGTACATCATAGTCTTTGAGAACCAACTCAAATATGAGGTTACAACCTCTGATATCAAGCTACAACTTGCAGAGAGCACCAACTCTTAGATTTCTCTAACACCAACTAGATGGAAGCACCAACTCCCAGAATATCTTCTAGCACCAGCTAGAATTTAGAGGACTACAATCCTCCCTAGCACCACCCTACCACCCTGATTAAATCTTATTAAACTTTACTTACTTGCTCTATCTCTGATATGGTTTGTTACAGCTCCATGTCTCCTCTGCCTTCTTCAAATTCTATGCTCTGTTCTACTACTGCATCTTTCTGCTTCTATGCTCTTCTCTTTTTCCTCTCGTGCACTCCAACAACTGTCCAACTTCTATTCTTTCCTTTTATGCTCTGTGTTACCTCTACATTCTATCTATTGCGCCTCTGATCACCGCTTCAGGTCCTTCACACTCTCACCTTCTACCCACATGCATAGCTATCAAAAAAGCACATTATTCCCTATGTTATGCATGTCTTTCTCATGCCAAGTCCTCTTCCTGATCATCATTGAAACTCTTCGCCTTCTCTGGCGGTTATGCTGAATTTGTTCATTATCAGTGGTCGTTATCCAAATATTCTTTGGCTTCTCTGGCAGACGCAACTCTTTGTCTTCTCTGGCAGTTACAATCGATCGTTTTTGGCTTCTTTGGATTCTAAGCCCCGTCCTTCATGTGACCACCGATGGTGACCACATGCCCATTCAAAAGGTGCTTCCCGATCTCGGTCTAGCGAGGGCTAGCTTCATTTTTTGACATGACCTTGGGCGATGATCTCATGTGACCACGTGATTGCAAGCGCATCCAAAGGTGGTTTGAATCAAACTACTTTTCACCCCGCAATTTACCTTGAGCCCCCATGTGTCCTTTCTCCAAAACTGTGGTTTCAATTGCGGCCCGCCCTCAACTTATTAATGTTCGCACACCTTCCATCCCCGCAATGTGATGGGGTCGTCGATCTCATGATCTTGACGGTGCTCCTAAATGGACGGTTCAGATTTGTTCTTTCACGATCTGTGGATCAGATCTAGCCTCCCTAAATCAACGGTTGTGATTTATTTCATGATCCACGCTTCGGGAGTTTCAACTCTCAAACTCTACTTTCCTTTGTACGCCAATATTTTGGATTCGATGATCTACATACACCTGTCCTTCTCAATTGACGGTTATTCCTTTACTTCGGGGATTTTACCTCTCAACTAGATCAACGATCCTGTGTCCCCTTTCTCGATCAACGGTCGAGATCTGCTTCGCTACTCCGTTTTTCGACGATTTCAATTCTCAACCTTCACACTCTCCCAAAATGCTTTTAGCCAGAGTCCACATATTCTTGCCACGTGTACTCCTCAAATCAACGGTCCTCGTTCACTTCGAGACTTCGGCCTTCACGAGATTCAACTCCTCTACACTCGCTTGCTCCCAGAGCATTTCACCCAGAGTCCACGATATAACGACGTGTGTCCTCCTACAGATCGACAGTCCTCAGCTCCTTTGGATCTTCAGGCTTCAGGAATTTCAAATCTCAACTTCACTTCCTTCACTTTCTCTCAGAGTGTTTTGCGTCGAACTGCACAGATTTCTGACACGCGTCCTTCTGGAAACCGATAGCCTGGATATTCTCCGGCCCTCGGGTCTTTGGCGATCTCGTTTCCTTCCCAACCACAAACTCCCAAAGTTATTCTCTCTGGAGTTGTGGATCGTGCGCCACCTGTCGGTCATGACGATGGACGATCCTTGCTTACTTTAGGACTTCGGGACTTTGACAAGTCCATTCTCCTACACTCATCCAAAGGCCTAACCTTTGTGCATTTATCTCTGGATCCAACGACTATTGATCCTCGATGCTCAAATCCAACAGATCAGATCTATAACTCTCCTGGATCTAACGGTTGTCCTAACTCTCGAAATGTATCTTAGATCGACAACTGAGAGCGACTTTGAACCTTCGTCTTTCGCGACTTCGAGACTTTTGACATTTGTTGGTGATAAAACTCCCAAAGTAAATCTCTTAGAGTGACATAGCTTGCTTACATCACTTTTTGACATGGCACGAGCCAATTTCCTCTTGACACTTGTCATCATCTAATTATGCCATGTGGACTTGCTTACATGGCCTTATGACATGGTATGCTAACTTGGTCTGCCACATGTCCTTGTAGATGTGGTCTACTGATGTGGTTTTCCTTGATCTAACGGTCATCGCATTTTCTTCAGATCCGATGGTCCTTATTTATTTCAGATTTTGGGCTTCGAGTAATTCGACTTTCAAGTTGCCAATTCTTCCGAAGTGATATTCCCTGAACAGTAACCTCCTCGCAAATGTTGACGTGAACCAAATTTTTTTTGTAGATCATGTTCTTAGATCGATGGCTCGATCTATCTTCGGTGCTGCTCTTCTAGCTTATCATGTCCTTCCACTTAGAATGATCCAACGGTTATCGGGTATTCGGTTGAAGGTCCTTTGGATCGATGATCCAACAGTCACTGTCTCTCTTCCTCCTGAGATTTCTTGCCTTTTTCTTCGCCTTCTATTCTAGCCATCAATGACAAGCACACTCTTCCTGTAAACATGCCAACAATCTCCCCCTTTGGCATTGATGGCAACCCTGAAAGGCTGCACTATTCTTCTTAGACCTCCAACTGTAGCATCCAGAACACACATTTTCTCCCCCTTTGACATCAATGTCAAAGAAAACTGAGAGTAACTCTGTTCTCCCCCTGAACAGAGATACAATCAGCACTCTCCCCCTGATTAGATAGACTATTTAACTTGATAACAGGGTCACACCCAACTTCTGGCGTAGATACTCAAACTGAGATTTTGCAAGCGGTTTAGTGAAGATATCAGCAATCTAATCTTTGGATGGAATATAATGCACATAAACAACAGTGTCGGTTACATGTTCCCTCAAGAAGTGATACTTGATGGGTATATTCTTGGTCTTGGAGTGAAATACAGGATTCTTGGACACACTAATTGCACTTGTAATATCACAATGAATTGGTATCGATGCAGTATACTTTACCTCCAAGTCTACAAGTGTCTGAATCATCCACAATACTTGGGTACAACAAGTGGCAACTGCAATGTATTCATCTTTTGTATTTGATAAGGAAATGGAACCTTGCTTCTTGCTCAACCATCCTACAAGAGAATCTCCTAAGAAGAATTCACCTCCACTCGTGCTTTTCCTTTCATCCATGCAGTTATCCCAATCAGCATCTAAATATATTGATAATTGAAAATTTTGATTCCTAGGATACCATAGGCCATAGTTCATTATTTCTTTCAAGTATCTGAATATTCTCTTGACAGCTAGAAAATGACTATGTTTAGGTGCAGACTGATACCTCTCTACCATTCCAACAACATGCATTATGTCTGGACGAGATGATGTGATGTACAAAAGGCTTTCTATAATAGACCTATATGAACTCTGATCAACATCAGGTGAGTCATCATCCTTTCTTAACTTGCATCCAGTGACCATAGGTGTGCTCACAGGTTTAGAATCTTCCATTTGAAACCTTTTCAATATTTCTCTTAGATATTTTTCCTGAGAAAGAAATATTCATTCAGACCTCTCAGTAATTTGCAAACCAAGAAAAAATGACAGTTCCCCTATCATAGACATTTCAAATTCAGACTGCATGGTAGAAGCAAACCATTTTACCAATGAAGCATTATTAATTTCGAAGATGATATCATCTACATAGACCAACACAATGAGAAAATCATTACCCTGTGTTTTGATATATAGATTGTTGTCAATTGTTCCTCTCTTGAACCCTTTGTCTTGAAGATACTTATCTATTCTATAATATCAGGCATGAGGAGCTTGTTTCAACCCATATAAGGTTTTATTCATCTTCCAGACAAAGTCAAGGCTATCTGACAGTTTGAAACCCTATGGTTGTTCCATATAGACTTCTTCTTTTAGATCTCCATTTAGAAAAGTTGACTTAACATCCACTTGATAGAATTTAAACCTTTTATGACAAGCATAGGCAAGAAATATTCTAATAGCTTCTAATCTTGCTACGGGCGCAAATTTTCATCAAAATCTAGTCCTTCTATTTGAGCATATCCTTTGCAGACCAATCTAGCCTTATTTCTTACAATATTGAAGGATCATATTCTGTTACTGAGAGGGGGGGGGTGAAAAAGTGACAGGACAATTATATCAATTTTTACTTATTAATGCAAAACAAAATCTTAAAACAGTATTTTATCGTGGAACCCAAATGGGAAAAACCACAAACTCTTTTCTATTAACTGCAAAATTTATTTTACATGTTACATAGAAGGAAGTTGTACTTCCTCTTGATCAGCACCGACTGATCAGGATGCACCCACACCCTAGTTTACCGGCACCAACTGATAGGAGGCTATGACCCCCTATTTAGTCAGCTACAACTAACAAGAAAGCACCAATTCCCTCTGCAGGCACCAACCTGCACTTGCACCACCCAACCACCCTTAATTTATAGTAGTTAACTTTTCTTCCTGGAATTTTCTTTAGCTTCTTATATTCTAATCTTGGTTGTAGAGACACTTTCTTCTCACCACTTTTTCTCGTTTATATACTCTTCAAACAGGTGTGAAATTTAAAACATTGTGTCCCTTTATTTGAACATTGTACCTTTTCATTTAAAATGATAATTAAACTTTAATTAATATTATTTTTCCTTTTTATTCATTATTCATGTTTTTCATGATTTATTCTCTTTTAATCATGACTGTGTATCGGTTCATTATACCGTGAAGGTTTTTCATAAATTGATCACAGTCATGGATCAATTTAATCCTTTATACTCGATATCAAATCTCTTTTACTTCACAGAGACCAGATTCCATGGAGGCGCTTCCTTCAATCCATTTCACATGACTGTGCATTACAGAACCACTAGCTCAACAATTTTGGCAACGCATTACACTCTGCAATGTCAAACCTTTTTACAATATGACCGATGGCGGTAACCTCACACTTAAGGCAATTTAGACCAAATGAGCATTTGAGCACTTCTCAGATCAACGCCCATGATTCATCCTCTTGATGAGATAGACGACTGACGGGGTTTCGGCGTTTAGACATTCGAGTCTTCGTGACTTCACACTTTACTAAACTTATGATCATGAAATCACCGAAACAATCAGACGGTTCATATTACCCATTGAGATGGACGGCTCACGGGGTTTCGACTTTTTTTACTTCAGGACTTTGTTACCTTCAACCTCCCAAAACTCACGATCATGAAATCGCCGGTCAGATCCGATGGTTCATGTCTCTTTCATGGAAACAAATCAACGGTCCATTTTAAGCCTTAAAATGATCCCTTCTTTCCTTAATCGGATGGATGTGTCTTAATCAGTTGTTGAGATGAATGGCTGCCAGGATTTCAACATTTTTTCCTTCGATTCTTCATGACCTCCAACTCTCCAAAACTCCCGATACTGTAGATCACCTGACGCGTGTCCCTGTCGGAGTTTCAGCGTTCGGGACTTCGTGATATTAGAGTATTTTCTTGTGATGCAAAACTCTGAAATAGAAACTCCCAATGTGATGTAAACCTGCTGATGTCACAAGATGACTTGGCACATGCCGAGTAGCTTCCACATGTCACTCTGATTCGTGACTTACATGTGCCTGAAATGCCAATTTCAACTTGAAACTTGTCACTTTCTGACTGAGCCACGTGTCCTTGTTGACGTGCTCTGCTGACGTGGTATGTCATTGACTTCAATTAAGATGACGTGGTCCTTGATATGTGTCTTCCTCCTTGACTTTCGAAGCTTCAGCTTTCAGGGTTTTGAACACCTCTCATCCCTGATTCTCCGAATCACAAATCTATGATTCCTGAGTTCATTAATCTTGTGCCACGTGCTCGCCTTCCAACCGAAGGCTAGGATATCTTCGTGACCTCGCATATCGCAAGTTTCCACAACACTTAAGTTTGACTTTTCCATTCTTTGAGTCAGCGAAATGATGACCCTTCGCCACGTGCCATCCGAAAACGAACGGTCCTGATGCTTTTGGAACAATCAATGGCTATGATCCTTTTGGTATGATCAACGGCTATGATGTTTTCAGAACGATCAACAACTATGATCTTTTCGAATGATCTGATGGTCGAGAATGACTTTGCGAATTGTGATTTTGCAAGTTCATTTCCTATTCGATCAACAACTCAGATTATTCCTCGATCCAATGGTCTGGATCTAATCGTGATTTCACATTTCGGTATTCCATAGGTTAGAGCACCTCCCTTCTTTCGACTCCTGATTTCCCGATATCCGATATTCTACTCTCATTGGATCGACGACCCACATCTTTCCTCATTTTTAGCTTTGGATCTAAAAGTCCACGTCGCTCCTCCTCCTAAGCTTTGGAGTTTGAATGAGTTCAGCGCTTATCCTCCTTGCAGCTATGCTGGATCTAATGGCCCATGGCTATTTGTTCCTGTTGTCTCTAGCAATCTCTACCATCCATCGATATTATTGATGGCTCCTTTCTCTGAACTCGACACTAGCCCTTCTAAGCTTAAATCATTCGAGTATTCGCTTCTCCTGTTCTCTCTTTCGAACTCTGCACACTGTTGACATCTTCTGCTTACTGATATACCTATTTGACATCAATTACAATCTCAACTATGGTAATTCATCATTAACAATAGATCAATAATTCAACTGTGGACATCAATGACAATCTATCCAACAATCTCCCCCTTTGTCATTGAGGGCAACACACTAACTTCATATACAAAACTCCCCCTGTGATGATGCTTTCCTCTTATAAAGTGTTTATGAAGTTTCTCTCCCCCTTTGACATCAATTGCAAAGGGTTTCTTCTCCTATGATATGTTTGTATAGTTGCTTCTCTGACCAATGGTAAAGCCTCCTGCAATCAATCTCTTTTCTATCATAACTGAATAACACCTTATGTTTTTTATTGCTATCTCCCCCTGAATAGGTGCCAACTGATGCATTATTTTTTTGAGAGTTTTAGGTAGGAAGAAGGATTACTCCCAGTTTTTGCCTGAGATATTCAAATACATCTCTGCTTAAGGGTTTTGTAAAAATATCTGCCACATGTTCTTGTGTTGGAACATATTCCAATTTAATGTTCTTGTTTTCAGCCTGATCTCTTAGATAGTGGTATTTTATGGGAATGTGTTTTGATTTTGAGTGTTGGACTGGGTTCTTAGAGAGACTTATCGCGCTTGTATTGTCACAGTGGATAATTGTGGGTTCTTCAAATACTATTTTGATGTCTTGTAGAGTTTGTTTCATCCATTCCACTTGTGTGCAACATTTTGCTGCTGCAATATACTCAGCTTCAGTGCTAGAAAAAGATATTGAGGATTGTTTCTTGCTTATCCAAACAACCAGTGATTCTCCCAAAAAGAATACTCCTCCACTCGTAATTTTTCTGTCATCTACACTTCCTGCCCAATCAACATCTGAATAGGATTTTAATGTGAATGATTCCTTTCTAGGATACCACAAACCAAGATCTATGGTTCCTTTCAAATATCTAAAGATTCTTTTTACAGCTTGAACATGACTCTCCTTTGGTTCTGCTTGGAATCTCGCCACCATCCCAACAACTTTCTTGAACATGACTCTCCTTTGGTTCTGCTTGGATTCTTCTGCTCTCTAATGAACTTGGGTTGTTCTGAGACTTCCATTAGTATGCAATTAATGGCTTTATGTCCATGGTTATGACATCTGAAGCATTGTAAGTCCCCTTCTTGTAGAGGTTCAAAAGAGTTATAGTTTCTTCTCTTAACTTGATTTGTTTCTTGTTTATCCTTAAGGATATAATTCTTAACCTACATATTTTTCTTTTTATATGCTCTACAATTTATAGCTTTGTGTCCAAAATTAAAGCAAGCATAGCAGTAACCAGGAAACATGCGAGGATACTTGTTTTGGTAAAACTTCTTTGGTATTGTCTTGCCTTCTTTCCTGATGAGTGGAGGTCATTTTCTGAAGCTCTTGTCATTACTTATCTTCTCTTCATTTTTCTTCTTGAATGTACTGCGAAGAGCATCTGCATAAGATTTTGAGTTAACATGGATTTCCTTTTGAGAATAACCTATTCCATTTTTATTTTCAGAATCCCTTTGATATTTAATAATCTTATCTAATATTTTAGAGCTATTTTCATATTTTGTTTGAATGATTTTTGCATCCAGTTCCTATTTCAGATGAACTATTTTTGCCTCCATTCTTTCACAAGTTATTTGTTTTTCCTTAAGAGACTTTTCCAGATTTTCTTCGATTTTATTTGCTTCTAAGATTTGTTTTTTCAGATTGCTCATGATTTTTTCAATCTCCTTTTCTTCTTGTTCACGCCTTTCTTTTTGTTCAACTAAAAAACTTTTCAATTGTCTATATCTGGTTTTGTATTTTCTTAATTCATCCAAGGCACTGAGAAGTTCTTCCTCCATATTAACTTCAGCTTCATCTTGTAACTCCTTCTCATGTTTAATTTTTTCTATATCATTAGATTCTTCAATACCTAAGAAAAGGACTTCATCATCATCAGATTCATCGTTGTCACTAGATTTTGATGAGCTGTTGTTTTCTTCTTTTGAGTAGAAATTATTTTTCCCTTGTAGAACATTTTCTTGTAGTTGAATTTTTCCTTCTTCTGATATTGTCTGGTTTTATTTTCCTCATCTTCAGGGTCCTCCTTGGGATAGGGACACTTGGATGCAAAATGACCAACTTTGCCATAATTAAAGCATTTGAAAGGAAGCTTTCCTTTGTACTTCCCCGATCCTTTCTGAAGTTTTCTAATAAAGTTAGCTTCCTCCACATCAGATTCTTCATGATGACAGGATTGAAGTTTTTGCTTCAGATTTATCTTTGTCTTGGATGCTTTGAAAGTTGTTTCATCTTTTGCTGATTTATTATTTCTTGTTCTCATTTCATATACTGTAAAAATCCCATGGAGCTGGTGAATTGTGAGTGAGCTTAGATCGAATCTATATTCAATTGAGGAAATCTTTGCATCATACCTCATCGGTAATGACCTTAGTATTTTTTGCACAATGGGTTTATCTATAACTTCTTCTCCTACCGCTCTAATTGAGTTGACCATTTCATCTACCCTATGAAAGTATTCAACAATATTTTCTTCTTCTTTCATTTTCAGATTTTCAAATTGAGTTCTATAGGTCTGTAGTTTGGCTTCTTTGACTTTTTCATATCCTTCATATACAGCCTCCAATTTTTCCCAAATTTCTTTGGCCGATTTGCAATGCATAACTTTCACACATATAGAGTCAGTCAACCCAGCTAGAATTCCATTAATTGCTCTTGAGTTATCATCGCATATTTTCTTTCCTCCAGAGTCTTTGGGTGGAGTAGTCGGTGCAATGTAACCGTCTACAACAGATTGCCAGATATCAAAACCAATCGCCAACAGGAAGTTTTTCATTCTTATTTTCCATAGAGCATAGCCTTCTCCATTGAACAATGGTGCTTTGTTGTTAGACATTCCTTCTTGTTGACCCATCTTCAAGATCTACCTTCAAGTTTGTTAGACTGTTGCTGAAGGAACCTACTCTGATACCAATTGAAGAATCAGATTTTGTTACTAAGAGGGGGAGGGGGTGAATCAGTGACAGGACAATTATATCAATTTTTACTTCTTAATGCAAAACAGAATCTTAACACAATATTTTATCGTGGAACCCAAATGGGAAAAACCACAAACTCTTTTCTATTAACTGCAAAATTTGTTTTACATGTTACATAGAAGGAAGTTTTACTTCCTCCCGATCAGTACCAACTGATCAGGATGCACCCACACCCTGGTTTACCACACCAACTGATAGGAGGCTACGACCCCCTGTTTAGTCAGCTACAACTGACAAGCAAGCACCAACTCCCTTTGCAGGCACCAACCTACCCTTGCACCACCCAACCACCCTTAATTTATAGTAGTTAAATTTTCTTCCTGGAATCTGCTTCAGCTTCTTATATTTTGATCTTTGCTGCAGAGACACTTTCTTCTCACCACTTTTTCTCGTTTATATACTCTTCAAACGGGTGTGAAATTTAAAACATCGTGTCCCTTTATTTGAACCATTGTACCTTTTCATTTAAAATGATAATTAAACTTTAATTAATATTATTTTTCCTTTTTATTCATTATTCATGTTTTTCATGATTTATTCTCTTTTAATCATGACTGTGTATCCGTTCATTATACCGTGAAGGTTTTTCATAAATTGATCACAGTCATGGATCAATTTAATCCTTTATACTCAATATCAAATCTATTTTACTTCACAGAGACCAGATTCCATGGAGGCGCTTCCTTCAAGCCATTTCACATGACCGTGCGTTACAGAACCATTGGCTCAACAATTTCGGCAACACATTACACTCTACAATGTCAAACCTTTTTACAATATGACCAATGGTGGTAACCTCACACTTAAGGCAATTTAGACCAAACAAGCGTTTGAACACTTCTCAGGTCAACGCCCATGATTCATCCTCCTAACAAGATAGATGGATGACGGGGTTTTGGCGTTTAGACATTTGAGTCTTCGTGACTTCACACTTTACTAAACTTACGATCATGAAATCACCGAAACAATCGGATGGTTCATATTACCCACTGAGATGGACGACTCACAGATTTTCGGATTTTCGTCCTTCGGGACTTTGTTACCTTCAACCTCCCAAAACTCACGATCATGAAATTGCCAGTCAGATCCGACGATTCATGTCTCTTTCATGGAAACCAATCAACAGTCCATTTTAAGCCTTAAAACGAACCCTTCTTTCCTTAATCGGATGGATGTGTCTTAATCAGTCATTGAGATGGATGGCTGGCGGGATTTCAGTGTTTTTTCCTTCGAGTCTTCATGACCTCCAACTCTCCAAAACTCCCGATATTGTAGATCACCTGATGCGTGTCCCTTTTGGATTTTCTGCGTTCAGGACTTCGTGATATTATAGTATTTGCTTGTGATACAAAACTCTAAAATAGAAACTCCTGACGTGACGTAAACCTGTTGACGTCACAATATGACTTGGCATGTGCTGAGTAGCTTCCACATGTCACTCTATTTCATGACTTACATGTGCCTAAAATGTCAATTTCAACTTGACACTTGTCACTTTCTGACTGAGCCACGTGTCCTTGCTGACGTGCTCTACTGACGTGGTATGTCATTGACTTCACTCAAGATGACGTGGTCCTTGATATGTGTCTTCCTCCTTGACTTTAGGAGCTTCGTCTTTTGGGNCATCCCTAATTCTCTGAATCACAAATCCCCGATTCCTGAGTTCGTTAATATTGTGCCACGTGCTCGTCTTCCAACCGACAGCTAGGATATATTCGCGACCTCGCATATTGCGAGTTCCCACAACACTTACGTTTGAATTTTCCATTCTTTGAGTCAGTGAAACGATGACCCTTTGCCACGTTCTATCCAACAATGGATGGTCCCGATGCTTTCGGAACGATCAACGGATATGATCCTTTTGGTACGATCAACGACTATGATCTTTTTAGAATGATCAATGGTTGTGATATTTTTGTATGATCTGACGGTCGAGAATGACTTCACGAATCATGATTTCACAAGTTCATTTCCTGTCCAATCGATGACTCAGATTAGTCCTCGATCCAATGGTCTGAATCTAATTGCAATTTTTCATTTCAGTATTTCAGAGGTTAGAAAACCTCCCTTCTTCCGACTCTTGATTTCCCGATATCTGATATTCCACTCTTGTCGGATCAACGACCCACGTTGCTCCCCGTTTTTAGCTTTGGATCTAATGGTCCACGTCGCTCCTCCTCCTGATCTTTGGAGTTTGAATGAGTTCAACACTTATCCTCCTTGCAGCTATGCTGGATCTAACGGCCCATGGCTATTTGTTCCTATTGTCTCCAACAATCTCTACCATCCATCGAGATTATTGATGGCTCCTTTCTCTAAAATCGACGCCAGCCCTTCTGAGCTTAAATCATTCAAGTATTAATTTCTCATGTTCTCTCTTTCGATCTCTGCAGACTATTGACATCTTCTGCTTACTGATATACCTATTTTATGTCAATGACAATCTCAACTATGGTAATTCATCATTAACAACAGATCATTAATTCAACTATTGACATGAATGACAATCTATCCAACAATTTTCTTACTCATTCATATTATTTTTGTAGACCCATTTGGATCCTATTACATTTTTATTTACTGGCCTAGGAACGAGTTCCCAAGTGTCACTATTTTCAATCTGATCCAGTTCCTCATTCATTGATTTAAACCAATTTACATCTTTACTAGCTTCATTAAAGTTCTTGGGTTCCACCATGGATATGAAAGATATATGTGATTTCTCGGTGTCTTTGATTATCCTTCTCTTTGTTTGTACACCTTTGTCTTTCTCACCAATTTTCTGAATTTCAGGATGATTCTTTTGAGTAATTTAGGAGGAAGGATTTTATGCTAATTGTTGTCCTAACTCTTCTTTTCTAGGTGTCTTTTCTCCTCTTGATTCATCATCTTCTTGTGACTCTGAGATTTGTTGTTCTTCATTTTCATTATTCTCATCATATTTTTCATCTGACTTAGTGTTTATTCTATGTTGATATTTCATAGGAGATTCTTCATCAATTCGAACATCAATACAGTCTACTAATTTATGCATTCTTTTGTTAAAGCATCTATATCCCTTACTATTTGTTGCATATCCTAAGAATATACCTTCATTAGCTCTACCATCAAATTTTCCCAGATGATCATCATTATTTTTTATGTATCATTTAATTCCAAATACTTTATATTGCTTGATTGATGCAGGTCGACCAAACCATAGCTCATATGGAGTGTTATCACTGTTCGGCCTTAGATGTGCTTTGTTCAGAATATGAACACCCATGTGAACAGTCTCCACCCAGAAGGTTTATGAAATTCCCCTTTCACTCATCATAGCCCTTGCCATCTGCTGAACTGATCTATTTTGGCATTCTACAACTCCATTTTGTTGGGGAGTACCTAGAATAGTATATTCTCTTTTAATTCCATGTTTGTCACATAATTCTTTGAAATATTTTGACAGAAATTCTCCTCCTATGTCTGAGAGAATTTCCTTTAAGTTCCTTCCTGTCTGGTTCTCAGCTAACTCCTTAAATGTTTTGAACTTATCAAATGCATCAGATTTTTCTCTCAGAAAGGAAACCCACGTAAGTCTGGAGAAGTCATCAATGACCAACATAAAGTAACGTTCTCCTCCAATTCCTTCCTTTTGTGATGGTCCACATAGGTCCATATGAACAAGTTGAAGCGGTTTCTCTGAAGATGTGAAACTCTTTATTTTGAATTGAGCACGAGTCAACTTCCCCATTTGACAAGATTCACAAACAGAGTTATGAGGCTTAGATATTCTTGGAAGAGCTTTCACAGCACCTTCATTATTCAGTTTGACAATATGATCAAAATTCAGGTGTCCAAGCCTTCTGTGCCATAACCAACTTTCATCAAATTTTCTTAAATGACATTTCTCCTTATCTTCCTTTAGAATATAGACATTGTTTTCCGTTCTAACCCCTTTTGCAATTAGCTCTCCTGTGTTCATTGTTTTTATTTTACAATTCTTGGCAATGAAAGTTACTTCACATCCTCTGTCACACATCTGACTCACATTAAGAAGATTTTTCTTTAAACCATCAACAAATAATACATCTTGAGCTTTGCTTCTTCCATTGCTTAAGCTTACTAGACCTTTACCTTTGATATTTCCTGGAGCATCATGTCCAAAAGTCACACTTCCTGATTTACTTTCTTTGAGTGATAGGAACTTACTTTTGTCAACTGTCATATGATTGGAGCATCCGCTATCAATATACTAGGGGTTATTTTGTCTTTGAGCTGAAAATACTAATCCACACTTGTTATCTTCATTCTTCTTCCAAATCTTGACATTTTCAACTCTATGATTTGAATCTGGCTTATAGTTCTTTAATCGACAGTCTGTAGATTTATGTCCATAATTATGGCAGATGTAACATTCTGGTTCATTGAATAAAGGATCATAACGATTGTTATCCTTAATCTATTCCTTTTTTCTAGACATCACATGATTTGCAGTCTGTGATTGTTTGTTACTCACAGTGATAGTGTGACAATGGTATATCTCAGCTCCAACAATAGTATATCTCACAGTGATAGTGTGACAGTGGTTCCATCATTCTACTTATACATCAGGGCGGTTGGACGGGGCAAGGACAGGTGGTTGTAGCCACCTTCCGATTGTAGCCAGAGAACATAGGGGGTTGTATCCTCCTTCTAGTTGGAGCCAGAGAATTGGGGAGTTGGAGCTTCCTTCAAGTTGTAGCCTAAGAAACTAGGGGGTTGGAGTCTCCTTCTAGTTGCAGCTGGAAAACAAAGGAAGTTGGTGCTTCCAAAGAATTTAATTCTTCAAGACATATAAGAAAAAGCATTATGTGGTTTTCTCCCGCTTTGGGTTTCCACGTAAAACATTAGTGTACTGTGTATGTGTATGATTGTTCATTTGTTCATTGATTATTTACCCTGCAATTATTGGATGATAATGATTCATTAATATAACACTTGGATTATATGGTTAAAAAGGATCAAATTGCTCTATTATTGATTCTCCCCCCCTCTCAGTAATCCAACAATTGGTATCAGAGTCGGTTTATTTAGGAAATCGTTTAACTACTGGAAGGAGATCATGGATTATTTTGAGAATGGAGTACCAATGTTTAATGGTCAGAATGGTTTTAAGTATGATATGTGGAACATAAGGACGAAAGTATATTTATAGGCACGGGGACATTATATTTGGCTATCAGTTTTTATAGGATATGATAGTTCAAAAAGGCCAAATAATGCAACCAAGAAGGAATTGAGGAAGAATAACAAAATAGCAATGGATTTCATCTCGAAAGGATTACCTAATCCAGTAAGAGAAAAGGTTGGTAAATGTTCATCAACAAAAGAACTTTGGGATAAGTTACATGACATATATTCTTCACCCATCGTAGATTCAGAAAATTCCAAAGAAGATGAAGATAAAAAACAAGAAGAAAGATTCTCATCATGTCAGACAGATTCAGAAGAGGAAGAAGAAACAGAAGTTGATTACAGAGAAAAATTGATCAGTGCAATTAAATATCTAAATAAAGAAAGAGAAGAAAACAATTCATCCAAGAAAGAATTGATGAACCAAAAGGAAAGTGTTCAAGGTTCCAAAAAGGATCTGCAGGTCATCAAGAATTTAAGAGCTCAACTAGAAGAGGCCACAGAATTGAAGAAACTCTAGAATATCAAAAGAAATGTTTAGAAGCCAACATAGAAACACAAAAGGAAGAAGCAGAAAAGAGAGAAAAGATATTGATGGATCAACTCAAGGAAATAACCAATGACTTAAACTGACTTGAGGAAGAGTTTGGTCAAAAAGAGAGAAGACTAGAAGAAGAAATAATTACATTGAAAATCCAACTTGAAGAAGCAAAGAGAACAGAAGAGGTCATGAAGTCTCAGATAATGAAGAAAGAAGAAGAG
>SNQJ01S0141857.1:17336-42106 GCA_010110895.2 Picea sitchensis | reverse complement strand
GAAACAACAATTCACACAAAGAAGTTGTTACATTGACCACAATAGCCGCACCTTGAGCCAGAATTAACCATTGATGCTGCGCGAGACCACGTTGTTGAAACAGTCAGAACGCAAATCCCGTTGCTGAAACAACCCATGATTTGCGATGCTGAAACAACATACAACAACAATAACAAGAAGATAAATAAATAAGCTATTACTCCAGTTGCAACAACAACACCTCACTCAACACCTTTTCAACTATTGTAAAAGAATTCTGTTACGGGAGACCAGGATATCCTATTCCAGTATAGAGATTAGATCTGACTAAGAATAGGATTCAGATGGGCATATGTAATTCGATGATCAAATTGTATCGAGAGGATTATCCTCTTTAAATAAGAGGAAATCATCATTAGAAGAGGACCTTCTTCTTGGCCAAGAAAGGATTTACAGAGAAGGACGTGTTTTACTTCAGACATTGTAACATGATACAGTTGACAGATGAATAAAAGTTTGTTCTGAGCATTCCTTCTTAGTTCCTTTCATTTCTGGGGAATCTTGTGAGAAGGGAGGGACCACCTTCTTCACAAGATTCACCCATTAGTTCTGTAGTGTGTTAGTGTTATTTCTGTTCATGCCTTGATTAAATTCTATTTTGCTGAAACTCTACTTTACTGAACTCTGTTTTTCTGAAACTCTGCTTTACTGATTGTTACATTGTTTTCATATGATTCATGCTTGGGTAACTGTTAATCATTCTAGTTAGCAATCCTGTTTGGTAAATTTATGAAAGCGTGATAATCAAGGACAGGTGCTGAAGATTCCTGCTTGGGGAATAGGGTCTTGTTCTCTGTTAAGAGATAGTTAGCCTTTGATGTGTGCCAATCATTTCGATTGGTAATGAGTTCATGAAAGTGTGATGATCGGAAACAGGTGCTGAAGATTGTTGCTTGGGGAATAGGGTCATGTTCTCTGTTACAGAATAGCTGGTCTTTCCTTTTGTAGTATCTTGAAAGATTTCTTTCCTAGGTTGTTATTTCTTAATGTAATCCAGGATTCTTTGGATAATTATTTCTTTAAAATTTGAACTCTGCAATAGGTAGGTTGCTTTTCTGTAATTCAAAGTAGAACTTCAGTTTGTTCAAAGAAAGGTGTGATTACTGTATTTTTACTACAACTCTAGATTTCTTTTGAGATTGAGCATATACAGTGTGTGATTACCTTTGAAATAAACAGACTTCCCTGGGTTGACAATTTATGTAGCACTTGATTGTTTAGTTAAATAAGCAATTATAGTGACCAACATATATTATCATCTTACTATGCTTGGGGGTTTTGAATTTATTGTAAATATGATTAGATTAACTTATACTCCCTCAAACAAGTTGTTGAAAATATATACACAAGTAGTGTAGTATTTGATATCAATTGTTTTGTCCTTTAACATCACACACATCATGAGAGACCTGAATTCAATGGCTGATAGGATTGTTGTTTTTTCTGCAAATCCTTCAAGGCAATTTCTACCTCAAAGACTAGATTTTACATTCATGTCTTTATACCATCCTCATTTTCCAAATAATATAGAATCTTGGAAATTATTTTTTGATGATGAAATAATATATGCTTTCTTGCAAAATGAGCCTCTTAAAAAAAGGAAAGTATATCTTTAGAAGACAATAAATTTCCTAAAGGATTGACTCCTCTAAAGAGCTCATTCTCCTAAAGTGATGTTGGTAATAAGAGATACGTAGAAGAAGAGGAGTCAAAAATAAATATTAGTGATACCGTTTCACTGAATATTGGGACAAATGATAAACCAAAGATTTTAAAAATTGGAGCCCAAATGTTCAGATGAAGAAAATCATAATTTCATGGAGATATTCCATGAATTTAAAGATGTTTTTTCCTGGTCATATGAAGATCTTTGTGGTTTTGATTCTAATGTCATACATCATGCTAATCCTATAAAGGAATAATCAAAACTGGTTAGGCAAAAACAAATACCTATCAATCTTTCCCTAGAAGCAACAATAAAAAAGGAAGTTGAGAAATTAATTAATTCTCACATTATTTCCCCTATTAAATATTCTAAGTGGGTGTCTAATATTGTCCCAATATGAAAAAATAATGGTGATATCAAATTATGTGTTGGCTTTTGTTCTTTGAATAGGGAAAGTGTAAAAGACAATTTTCTTCTTTCAAATATGGAATTAATTTTGCAAGAAGTGGCAGGGTCACAAATGATGTCCCTTCTTGATGGTTTTTCAGGTTACAATAAGATTAGATTCAAGAGGGAAGATAAGTAAAAAACCACATTTACTACTTGTTGGGGCACCTTTGCATATGAAAGAATACCATTTGTTCTAATAAATGGATATGCTACCTTTCATAGTTCTATGCAAATAACCTTTGATGATCTTATTGGTAAGATTATTCAAGTTTATCTTGATGATTTAACTGTATATTCTAGAAACTGACAAGATCATTTTGATAATATTAGAAAATTTTTCTTACAATCCAGGAAGTTTGGAATGTCATTGAATCCTACAAATTCAAATTTTGGTGTCACATAAGGTAAACTTCTTGATCATATAGTTTCTGATTCAAGAATTAGTATTGATCCCAAAAGGGTTACTGCTATTCAAAATATTCAAGCTCCTACTTCTAAGAAGGAGATTCAGTCCTTCATGGGTAAAATCAATTTTTTTATAAGATTTATTCCCGATTTTGCAAGAATGGTTAAACTAATTCATAAAATTCTTAAGCAAGACTAGTCATTCTCATGGAATGATGATATCAAAAAATATTTTGTAGAAGTCAAGATAACTATTATTTCTGTATCGATTTTGGAGAAACTGAATTTTGAAAACTATTTTTTTATATATACTAATGCTATTGAAGAGGCAATATCTGCTATCCTTCTTCAAAAGGATGATCAAAATAATCACCATCCTATAGCTTACATGAGCCAAATTTTATCAGATGATGAATTCAAATATACTTTGATTGAAAAACATGCGTATGCTCTTGTAAAAACTGTCAAGAAATTTCTCCATTATATATTAGGCAAACACACATAGGTGAAACTCCCCTTGCTTAATAATCTTATTTTGAATTTGGAGGTCGAGTGATCACGCCCTAGGAAGCTACCCGCGTGCGCACACCTGGTGTGTCCCCCATTTTTTTTTTTCTTTGCCCTATGCCATGGCCCCAGGAGGGGTCCCAGAGGCTCCACCCCCACCTTTACCTCCAGAGATATAAGCCTTCAAAAAACTTATTATAGGCAATGAAAAACACATAGCCACAGAGACGCAGAATAAATTTGTCAAAAAATTGGACGATATTCGCTCAGTCGACCTCCCAGCAGAAGAAACATATAGATCTTCTTTGAATCTCATTGAATGGGGACTAATCGACCAATTCACAGGTGTATGGATGTCTCCCAAAGATTTAGAGGCATGGATTCAGAGAAATTGGAGCCCCCTTGAAAAATAAGTCATCAAAAGCGATCTCATAGGCATGGGATTTTACGCATTTGTTTTTTATAACACAGAGGAAAAAAATATTATATTCAGGAACACACCATATTTCATTGGCCCTCAGGGCCTATAATTGAACAAATGGTCACCAGATTTTGACCCGACTCAATATGTGCCCTCATCCGTTCCGGTATGGGTGCACCTCCCACATATCCCCTTGCATTGCTGTAATCTGAAGTCTCTGGAATCCATTGGGAACACTCTTGGAAAATACATCGACAAAGCAGATAGAAAGGACTAGTACTCTTGCGCCAGGATATGCGTCGAAGTAGATCTGGAGGTGGGGCTCCCGGAAGCCATCCAGCTAAAGGTCACAGATTGGTTTCACATCCAAGAGATGCACTATGAATAACTCCCATTCAAATGCAGGTATTTCCATGGCTATGGAAACTTTGTCAGGCATTGCAAAAAGAATAAAGCGGAAGAGGGGGAGATATCAAAAGGAGAACAATGGACAGAGGTCCAGAAATCACCTCAGCCAAAGAATAACAATAAAACCAAAGGGAAACGGGCATCAAAAGGCCCTGACGCCCCCACTTCAGGGAAAAATACCGGGGAAGGAAGCTCAACCCTCCCGACCATAGAGGCCCTCAAAAACCCCTTTGAAATCCTCAACAACCTTCCAAAAATATCTGATCCAGTGATTGAATAATTTGAGCAATAGATCCCCCCTCCCACAACAGGAAAAAACAATGGCGAGGCAGTCCGTCCAAGTTCTGCAATAGGAACCTCCTTGTCCCCTTCCTACACAAAAATAGATAAAACTAAACCCCCGAAAAACTCCATATCTTTGGAGGATGAATCTTTTGAAAGACCTTTAAAAAGACTTGGGAGAAAATCCCACAAAGAAGCAAGAGAGGTAGAAGCAGAGAGGCAAAAAATGAAAGGAAGTTAATCCACCATTGAGATGTCCATTGGAAGAAATACCAGAGCAAGGTCTCCCAAGGGAGGAACTACCCACTCCAACCCCAGTAAATAATGCGTATATTCTCTTGGAATTGCAGAGGCCTGGGGAACCCATCGAAGGTCAAAGCAGTCAAAGACCTCCTAAAAAATGAATCTCCTGAAATACTCACGCTCCAAGAGACAAAAATCGAAGGGGAAACCCTCATAGAAATCATCAAACTGAAATGGAAGAAAAATGTAGGGAAATCCATGAGCACAAGGGGTTGCTCTGGCGGTCTTGCAACTCTATGGTTGAAAGACAAGTTCCATCTCGAAAGTTACTTTGAGACCCAACATTGGATCCACACCAAAATCCAACACTACTCAAGTAATATCACCTTCTCTCTCTTTAATCTTTATGTTCCCATCCTTTCTGCTGAAAATAAATAATGTTGGCAAACTCTATCAGTGTTTTTAGAAAATCAACTCCACACAAACAACATTATAGTTGGAGATCTCAACTTAATCTTTGAACCAAATGAAAAGAGAGGGGGCAACTGTAGTAGGGACTAAATGCTTCCTCTTGTTGAGGAGATAATTCAACAGTGGGATCTCCTAGACTTCAAGCCCATGAAAGGCCTCTTTACTTGGACCAACAACAGAGTGGGAATGGACCACATCTCAACCCACTTGGATCGGTTCCTAGTGCAGAGCTCGCTATTGCTGGAAAAGAGGATAATCTCTTCTAAAATACTCCCTAAAATGACATCTGATCACAATCCCATTCTCCTCCAACTGGAAGAGGAAGAAAATATGGGTCCAATACCTTTCCGTTACAACCCTCTTTGGATAGAAAAGGAAGGTTTCCTAGAAACTGTTAACTCAGCTTGGTCCACTCTAGTAACAGGATAACCCAGCTATGTGTGGGAACAGAAAATAAAGACAACAAATCACACCTTAAAAGAATGGATTAAAAATCCAAACAAAACCCCTCCAAGCCACATAACAGAGACTGTCTAGCAGTTAATAGATCTACAAATGGAAATGGAGAATAAAGATATTATCATCCAAGATTTAGAGAAGGAACAAGCTGCCCAATTCAATTCCTTTCGAGCCTTTCGTCAAGAAGAAGAGTATTGGAGAGTCAAATATTGTAGCTTGTGGCTAAGAGATGGAGATCATAATACCACCTTCTTTCACTGACAATTCAGAGCCCAAATCTCTAGAAACGATATCTTGGAAATAACCTCTGGAGATGGCTTGATTTGCAAAGGTACAACCCAGCTTAAAGAGGCAGCATAAATCCACTTCTAGAAACTTTATAAAGAAGATGGAGTTGAATGTGAGGAGGCCACTACAAAATTTCTCTCCCACATTCCTTCCTTGGTGAGTAAAGAAGATAATGAAACCCTCATGAAGCCTTTCATAGAAGAAGAAATCAACAATGCTATTTGGTCTATGGAGCCTAACAAATCCCCAGGGCCAGATGACTTTTCAATCAACTTCTATAGAAACTTCTGGGAAATAATCAAGATAGATTTGCTAAGAATGATAAAAGCATTCCAGCAAAAAGCCAAATTCGAAGGCAATGTTAAATCCACTTTTCTAGCCTTAATTCCCAAAGAAGTGAATCCATGATCCTTTGATAGATTTAGGCCAATCTCACTATGCAACACTTCGTACAAAATCCTTTCAAAACTAATGGAGAACAAGATTAAGCCTCTTCTAGGGAAGCCCATCTCCCGTGCCCAAAGCGGTTTTGTTAAAGGGAGACATATTTTGGATAATGTAATACATGTGGAAGAAGCAATGCATTCCATCCATTAGTGAAAAGAGAAAGGGATGCTCATAAAACTTGATATGGCAAACACTTTCGACCGGGTAAAACTCTCATTCCTTTAAAAAGTCCTTCTTTCCTTTGGTTTCAATTCAGAATTTGTTAAATTAATCAAAGCTTGCACCGAGAAGCCATGGATAGCCTCGCTAGTAAATGGAAGGCCAACTAACTTTCNTTCCCTCTCTCTCCCTTCTTGTACATCATAATGGAAGATTCTCTTAGTAGAAAGATAACTGTGGAAAAGAAAGCCGATACTGTCCTAGGAATTAGACTGGTGAGGGAACTAGAACTAATCAGTCATGCTCTATTTGATGATGACTCCCTCTTGCTGGGTGGAGCCTCCATAAGGATAGCATAGACCTTTAGTAACATCCTCCAAAGTTTTTGCAGAATCTCCAGAGAACTCATCAACAAAAAGAAGAGAACAGTGTATGGATGGAATGTTGATCAACAAACCATTCAACGAATTTCTCAGTTCTTGGGATTTACAGGCTATGCCACTTGGGAAAAAATAAAATACCTTGGACTTCCCTTAACTCTAGGATCTAATAAATCTACGCTATGGATATAAATAATAAGAAAAATTAAGACAAAAATAATAGCATGGGGAGGTCAGTGGCTCACAACAACATGAAAACGTATTCTCATTAAATTGATACTCTCCTCTCTAGAAATCTATCAGGCATCCTTCCTCTTGGCTCCAAAGACAATTCTGACACAGATTTCAAACCCGATTCGAGATTTTTTGTGGAAAGGAGGAAAGGGAAACCAAAGGAAATTCCATCTTGTCAACTAGGAAACTGCCAAATTCCCTATCAACGAAGGAGGATTACAAATAATATATCCTGGTCATGCCAACATAGCTCTGGGGGGGAAAATCATATGGAAACTCTTCTCAAACTCCAGACATCCAGTGAGCCAAATTTTAAGAAAAAAATACTTCCAAGAAAAATCGATGAGGAATATATAGGAAAAAACTACCACCAAAGGAACATTGATCTGGAATCTTTGCCGAGCTATGCTAGATTTATTCCAAATCTATCTGTATCAAATTCCTGGCAATGGAAAAAAATGTTGATATGGAAAGAAAAAATCATGGGCCACCCCCCTCTTGAAAATTTTGAAGAAATCAACAAAATCCGTGAGTGGCTTACTCAATGCGATCTCATCAGACTAGTAGAAATTTCATCTTGGGATGCCTCAGGCAATTGGATGGTGTGGGAAATCCCTGAAATCCCAGCATAACTGCAACCTGAGAAGACTCTTCTCATAAAATCGTTATCCTATTTGGCTCCTGTTCACCTGCGCGCGTCAGACACTTGGGGATGGGGAAAGACTGGGAGATACATTGCAGATCAAGGCTACAAATCCTTACAATCTCTTCAACCAATGGAAGATTCAGCATCTCTATGGAAGCGGTTATGGGACTAGATGGGTCTTCCAAAAGTTAATTTCTTCTTTTGGACTCTAATGCACAAGAAAATGATGACGGGAGAAAATATGATAAAAAGAGGTATAGTTGGACCTCATAGATGCCCCTTGTGATGTAGCACCATCGAGACTATGAACCACCTATTTGTGGATTGTCCATTTACCCAAGAAGCATGGAAGTTCACCCTCAATGACCTCAACATCACAGCTCCTTCGCAAACCATAATCACAGCCCTCTACTCCTCTTGGAAGGCGAGATATCCCCACGAGATGTGAAGCAAATCAATCTGGCAGGCCATACCTAAATATTTATGCTAGAAAATCTAGCTGGCAAGAAACGACCAGATATTTAATAACGTCCCCCATTCCCCCTTGACGGTGGCCATCAAAGCAAAAGAACTACTCCTAGAAGCTATGACTCATCACCCGTTCAAGGATGAAAAAACTCTCCTTCCTGAAGAAATCACTGCACGCCCCTAAAGCACTCCAAGTTGGCATTTAAGAGAAACATATGCAGTATTTCAAGATTGGTAGAGGAAGCAAGGTAAAGAAACTATTTTTTTCGATGGCGTCTCCAAAGGAAACCTAGGGAAAGTAGGGGTAGGTGGAGTGATTTACTCCTCCGATGGACAAAGGAAAGATATCTTCAGCTGGGGACTAGGTTGGAGAACCAATAATCAGACTGAAATCCTGGGGCTGTTAAAAGCCTGTTAGATAGTGCAAGAAAATGGCATTAAATAAGTTAAAGTCTTTGGGGATTAAGAAATTTTAATAAAAACAATAATCTTGGAAGACCATTTCATCAACCCAATGCTCAACAAGACTCTGCAAAGGCTAAGGTATGTGCTGCAGGACTTCTCCAATGCCCAATTCTACCACATCTTGCGAGGATCGAATATGGAAGCATACTAACAGGAAAACACGAGATGCCTCTTGTTCCAAGGCACACTTAGCAAAAATGAGGAAGCACCTATATGGATTTCTATCCCATAAATCTGGAAACATCTCAACCCTCGGCAATAAAAAAGGAAAACCCCATGACTCAAAAAAGTGGAATGTTGAATCATTGTAATGATGGTTGTTTAGGCCATGGCCCAACCGATATCTAAATAATAAAAAATCTACCTGTTTTAGTTAAAATAAATAAATTCCCCTTGCTTATTGTCAAGTTTTACTTTCTCAAACTCTTCTTTCAAGAAAATTTTAAAATTGGTTTGAGAAAATTCAAAAACATGATTTCACAATAACAACCTCTCACACAATCAAGGGACAAGATCTAGCCTTACACTTGGCCCAACATCTTGAACCAGGTGTTTCTTCTAAAAATAATGAGGATGCTTTGTCTGGACTTTTTATAGTTGAATATGCAAATATTGAGTTAGCAGAACATCCTTGGTACAAGGACATTATTTATTATTTACAATTTAAAAAATGTCCTAACAATATTAAAAATCATCAACGTAGGAGGATTTGTCTTGAAGCCTCTAAATATATAATCTTAGGTATTTCTCTTTTCAGCAGAACTACTGATGGATTTTTGCTACATTGTGTAGATGATACAACATCCCAAAAAACCTTAAATAAAATTAATGGATCAATAGATTTATACATTCATATTGGTGGTCATTTTACTGCAAAATCCACTTCTTTCAAAATTTTGAAACTGGTTTTTACTGGCCTTTGATTTTTAAATATTCTTAGAATTTTTCACAGGCTTTTAACGATTGTCAAAAAATTGTAGGAAGAGAATTTTTTTTTTCTATGCCTTTACAACCAGTTCTCCCTGATTTTCCTTTCTCTAAGTGATGATTAGATTTAATTGGTCCCATTAATCCCCCATTCTCTAGTGGACATACTTTTATTCTTACAACAACAAACTACTTCACCAAGTGGACTAAATATATATTTCTTAAGCATGCATATGATGAATAGGTAATCACTTTCTTGGAATCTAATATATTCTCTCATTTTAGTCTTCCAACAGAAATCATTTCTGATAATGGACCATCTTTTATTTATGCAAAATTTACCAAATTTCTTAATAAATCTGGGGTGAAGCATTTTACTTCATCCACTTACTATCCGCAAGGAAATGGGAAAGCTGAGTCAATAAATAAAAATATGGTTAAAATTCTAAAGAAGATTGTAAATGACAAACCCTTCCAATGGCACACATTTCTCATCTATGCACTGTGGGAAGATCAAACTACCACCAAAACAAGTACTGGACATACCCCTTTCCAATTCTTATACAACCAGGAAGCTATTATTCCCATGGAACTTGAGTTGACTTCCCTTAGACTATCACTACAAGATGAAGAAATAAATTCTATGATCATATCTCAAATGATAAATACATTGCTGGCTCTTGAGGAACAAAGAATCCACACTCTCGGAAATCTAAAAAAGAGACAAATATCTGTCAAAAGATACTTTGACAAGAAAGGTAAATCAACTAATTTTCGAATTGATGAAAAAGTGTTTCTTTGGGATTATGCTCATGTAGACAGAGGTAAGAACTCCAAATTTCAGAATCTTTGGCTAGGTCCCTACAAAATCACCTCTGTTATTAGTAATAATTTTTATTTGTTGAAAGATTTGGATGGACGGTTATTTTCTTATACGACTAATGGTTCACATATGAAACACTATGTTGAACCTAACTGATTTTACAGTCTTTAGTGTTTCCTGTATATAGTTTCCTCTTATACATTTTTGTTTCTTCGTTGCTTTGTTTATTTTATATTTAATTTTTTTTGTTTGGGTTTAAATTTTTTAGTAAAAATGGATCAATTGAAGTTGCTGGTAAGATTGTTTATTTGCAAAATTTTTATTAATATATTCTAAAACAACAACAAAGTTGAATGAGTGGTTTTCAGTCTACAACACTACTTATGTATTTTTTGTTGTACCTATAGATATCATGTTTAAACTTGATGATTTCAGTTGTTCCATCTTATTTCTTTCCCAAGATTCCATCCATGAGTGGACCATTTCAAGAGCATATCATAAAAGTTTTACAAAATATTCTGAGAAAGATAAGACAACAACAAACTTAGCTTTTAGATTCAAATTAATAACCAGAAAAATTTTGAGTTCTAATCCTACTATAAGAAAAATTCCTTATGGAGTCACCAGATGTTGACTCAAAATCTCATCACCTATATTAAAATATTGCAAATTATTGCGAATCCTATGATTATAACTGCTATATAGATATTAAGTGGGGTCCCGAAAGAGAAAATGTAAAATATTGATATTCTAAAGATTTTCCTCAACATGATGGCGTAGACCCCCCTCTTCTCTCCTCGGGGGTTGCTCAACCTCCCGGTCTAGGATCGTTGACTACTCCTAAGTTGAATTGACTCTTTGGGTCCCTGCTGGAACCCAGTTCACTTTTTCACAGGTCCCTCTTTGTCCAAAGTGCAGGTTCTATTAGACCCACGACTCTTTCTTGGCCCCTTTGAATAAATTTAACGACAACGCTATCTCTCTGTGCTAGGCCCCTTCTCCCATGTGACCTAGGGTTGTGTCCCAGAGCTAAAACTTGAAAGGAGCTTCAGACTTCATACTTCATCCTTTTCACAACATCCAACCCCTATTTCCTTGAACTCCTAATCGACGAACACAACTAGTGCGAGGATCAACGGTCCCCGTCACTTCCTTAGATCAACGACCCTCAATGCTTCATGCTTCGTGAGTCTTGACTTTACCAACTCTACTTCCCTCCGAAGGACTCTTCCTCTGAAGTCAATGGATATCCTCCACGTGTCCTTCCATATATGATGATCTAGATTCACTTCGCTCTTCTCGACTTCGCGAAGATTTCCCTTTGCTCTACATAAATATTCCAGAACTCTATCTCTCGGATCTTCTGATCTTTCACCACTTGTCTTCTCCTGGCAATGGACAACCCCACTTGGCTTCAGAACTTTGGCACTTCACTGCCCCGTTCTTCCGTCAATGTATGGACTTTGATTTGACGGTCCAACTTTCTCCTCCTGCAACTGATCTGTTGGTTGTTGTGGCTCCTCCACTTAAGCTCTGGCTTCCTCCCGAAAATGGGAAAATCACCTAAGTATCAAAGGCTACTACCTTCGATATTCCTCATGCAAACCCGACTGCTGGGTCTGGCAGCGCTTTCCCTCTTGAGGTTGTAAGGAGAAATTGATTTAACTCTGGTTCACTCCTTGTACTCTATTGAAACTTCAAACGACTCCTTGCTACACTTCTCAAGGTGTTGGCCTGGTGCACTCCCTACACAGGTCTTCCTCCTACTTCCTGAAATCCTTCAGGTTTACCAATGTGACTCCTACATCTGCTCAATGCACAATTGCAGAGCTTGCTTCCCTCAGATTGTTTAGTAACTCTGGTTTTTCCTCAATGTCTCCAACACTTTAGAACGTGTTGGTTCTGTGTTCTCCTTGCACCCGCTCAATGCCCTCCTGGAAGAGATCCACAAAATCTTTAAAAAATCTTCTTTCAGTGCCTTCTGTGCAGAGTCTCTCCTCTAAGGTATTAAGTAACCTTGAGGCTCCCCTCTAAGTATACAAACTATTATGGTGTGCCCTCCTAGCACGTTCTTCGCAGACTCGAAAGAGTTCAAACTCACACTCCTTGCGTTGGCTCACAGAGTTTCAACACTCTATCATGCACTCCTTGCGCTTAGTCTAAAGAACCCAGAACAATTTAACAAACTCATAGATAGATAATTCTATCACTATCCCCACAGATAAAATCTAGCATACATCTATAACATGCCTCCATAACACACAAATAACATTCATTAAATACAAGAAAACATACACAAAATCATATGCAGAAAAACTGTTTCTTTTGTATTAATATGAATGTTAATTAGAGTGTATGAGATCAAACTACAACTAAGTCTCGACTCTCAACAACCTCCTCACAACAAATGTAAACTTTTTCTTGTCATACAATAAAAATATTTATACAAGAGGGGCTCGATGAGATTTCCCTCCAAGCTACACTAGTGGTGTCTAATCACCATTCAAAATGCCTATCTCATGAGGCAGATTAAAATGAGTGAAAATCTAGTCCGAATCGTATCTAGATCCTTCCTACCATCAACCACTTAAGGTAACCTCATCTACATCCTGTGCGAAGGCACGAATTGGCTCTTCCATCCTGACAACATAATTGCCTTAATTACATTTAAATTCTGAAGGAAAAATGAGAGGGTTGGCGCATCTCCCTTCCTTGAATGTGCACCAATGAGATAGACAACTGGTGCATGCTAAGGTGGAGTGATGCTCCTGCATCATACTCCACTGCTATGAAAAATTCATGAGCTCCTGCTCATGAGATTCCTAGCTTTGTTGAAATCATCCTGGATCCCAAACTTTCTCCTAGAGATGTCCTCTTGCTCCTCTGCTTTGTTGTTCTTGCTTCCCTGCTACTCGTGCAGGTTTTCCTCTGTTCATATTCTCCCTACTGACAGCTTCTTTCGCTAACTTCATCATCATCTCCCTTCTCTCCTCTATGAATTCTTCTAGCTACTTTGCTGGCTGTATTTCCTTATGCAGGTTGCTTGACTGTAACTCCTCATGTTGGTCGATGAGCATACCAACTTGGTCCCCCATGCTACCTTCATCTCTTGCAGCACTGACTAGCCACTCTATTGCAGACTCCAACTCCGCAGACCCATCATTGAGCTATTGATCAAATATCTCCTCTGAGAGACTATCTTCTATCAGTTCTGTTTGTATTGGTTCCATTCCATCTTTTTCCATCTGCACCTCATGTTGACAACCTGCTTCGATCTACATGAATGTCTCCTGGCAGCCATCTTCTGGTTCTGGATTGTTCAACCAATCCTCTAGTATTTCCAAATCCTTCTCCCATGGAGTGAGCAACTCAATTGCGTGCTTGTTGAGTCTCAGTATTGACACCTTTATTACCCTATATTATCCTCTGTCTGAGTCAATTTTACCTATGATATATGTATCTAATTGACTGTTTCCTCCATAAATACACTTGATAACCTCGTTCATGTGCATAAGAGGTAACTTATGATTAAAGCATGGTTTGTTTAGTTTTCTTGAGTTAAAATGATTAAATGTTTGATTTTTCATGATCTTAATCATTTGACTCTTAACAAGAATTGGTTGGGTACTTCCTAGGTGTCCAATCCGGTACCAACACCTGTTCTGTGCTAATCCGGTACTCATGGTGTGACTGTGTGTATTCCGGTACTAAACAACTACCTACAAGATTTCGGTACCAACATTTCGGTACTGGCTTTTCACCTCGATTTTCAGGCCAATAACGATGAATATAAAAATTTGGGGACATGGGTTTTCTCCAGAAATGTGTTTTCATGCAGACACGTGAGCCATAATATCTATATTGCACACGTGTGGACCTCCAGCTCAGGGGGAACGACCCATCCTAAATCTTTTCCAATTTTCTAGAAATTCTAAGATCATGCCCAGATTCGTGGGAACTACATTTACTTGATTAGATAATGGTTGTACTCGAACTCCATTGATGGAAAATGGTTTTGATTTGTATTGGATTGTCTAGATCCAAATTTGTAATGTAAAAATCATATAAATTGAGTGATGGCTAAGCGAAAAAGGAAGAGGAATTGTTATGTTGCAGATTGAATTTATGAACATATTATCTCTATAAACATACTTGCTGAAGAATCAATATGAAGTTAAATTCATCAATTCCATGTGTTTTGTAAAGTTTATTGTTCTGTAAGTTTCTTTGAGCTTCCTTGTCGGCACGGCAAGGGCCCACCGATCCAACCAAGGTAAGCTCCTTTGTAATTATTCTATGAATGTAATTCTATTTGTGTGTGAGTGAAACAGTTTCATAGTTTAATTGTATAACTAGTTAGTATAATTCATTGTTGTTTCATTTCAGTCATACGTTGGATGATGTGGAATATAGGTTTGTGATAATTATGTAGATGTTCATAATTTCTGAGTGAGCATTTATTATTCTAGTGTGTGTGACCAATCATTTGCTAAGTTGTGTGCTTAACCATTTGTTTCCATTTTGCAAGTACAGGAACAGTTAAGATCCCATCATTCACCCTACATGGACTATTAAATGGAGAATCTTAATACACCTAGTATTTCTTGTATAGGGACAAATAGTTTCTTCCAGAATTGATTAAGTTATGAGTGATTTCCTTTTGAATATTGTGTGCAGAAAATTGATTACAGTTTACTGTTGAAATTAGTTGCTATAGGAGGCAAGATCTAAGTTCATCTCTTCATTTCATGAGCCTCTAATGAACAGATTTGTCACCTAGAAAAGAACCTTTTGATTCATTATTTGCTTGAGAAGTTTTGTTATCAGTTTTCTCTTCTAAGTTTGGAGTTGTATTGTTGAAGTGTGCCCAGATTTGATTGCTAGTTGTTGTTAAGAGTAGTCGCTACAGATAACTGAGTCAAAGTCCATCTTTCCACTTCATGAGCTTGTAAATGGACAAGGCATTACTTGAGCAAAATATTTTGAGTGCATGTTAGCTAGAGTCTTTTCTTTGAATTTTGTTCTTTAATTTTTGCACAGTGTGTAAAACATAGATTAAGGATTGCAAAACAGAGTGTGTATTTTGAAGTGTTATTAATTCTTGCTATACTCATCATACATAGAAACATATCTGTTATCGGCACATATAGTGCATCAACTCTACTGATTACGAATCCCGGTTGATAATTTATGTTTGGTAATATATTATGCAAATAATTGCACCAACATTTTGGCGCCGTTGTCGGGGAGTTGTAAACGGTAATAGGTAGAATTTGAATCAGATTGCTTTAATGATTTTGGATTGGTTTTATGGATGAACCAAGGGCGGAGAAAATACGGTAAGACATGCGGGAAGAGTCCATGCATCCACTTTGGTGGGGTTTGCTCCAAAGTTAGGTTGTCCTCTCTTCTTTTGATGCAAGTGTGTTTTTATTTATGCAAATTTAGTTTTGTTTATGATAAGCTAACTTGTGTGAACATATAACCTGGTGACAACAGGGTTCCAGTAACATAAGGAGTTTAAGCTTGGTGTGTTTTGTTTTTGCAAATAGTTTTAAAATTCACATCTTTGATGATAAATCATGTTTGGGTGCTGTAAGAACCCCCCGAGTACTGATTTGTGTTGCGAGACAGGGATCATCATCCAGCTAGAGTAATTCAAGGATGATCAAGAGCTTGAAGAATGTTCCTCCAAGAACTTTCTCGCATTCTGGCAGCAACTGGGATATCCGCCTCTCAGGAAGAGCATATTTTCACAGTAGTCAAGAATCTAGTTGTCTCTCCATGTGAAGATTTAGAAGTCCTGTTAGATTCCTCTTGTCAATTTGTTGAAGGGAATAAAGAATCATGGATAGAATTCAATGGAGAGCAACTTATGGAACCTGAGATTGAGGATTCCATAGCATGCCTCTTAGAAGATCCTGTATGTACTCCAAAGACCAATCACTGTGAAGAGGATAATCGACATATCATGGTAGAGGAAGACATTTAGTGTGACCTAAACAAAGAAGAAAAACAAGAATATAGTGATCCTATTGAAATATGGTTTCAATTAGTTATTAGGTCACACCACTCTTTTATTTTTCATTATTGCTTGATCTCATCATCAAAGAGATTGGTCCTTCATACTCTGGTATGCATTAAAATTTATCCTTTAAACCTGAGTATGGATACATTTCTAACCCTGGTACGCACATGGATTCACTGGAAGTATTCCTATACTTGAAGGAAATTTTCTTTTGTTCAAATAGATTAGGATAGGTAAATAATAAATAAATGTTGCACATAAGTACAATGCAACCTGTCTTTCATACTTTTCATAAATGGGAATGTCAAAAGCTAATAAAGCAATCAATTTAAGATCTTTTGTTCCTATAGTAGATTTCTTTTTAAAAGTTACGATGATTTTGTTTGGAATCTTATGAGAAGGGAATCTCTTCATCCTCTGAATGCACACATAATATTGGAAGGGTTTCAAAAGTAGAGAAGGTATCCTTGTCAACGAAAGATAACACTTAAGGGAGTGCTTCTTGACCTATTTCTTCAAAATTCTTCTTTTTCCTTAAATTTGTTAAAAATGATGCATTCATGCTTTATATTTACCTATCTATTTTAAGACCGCTATTTCAAAAGGATGATCGATTAAGTGATCTTTTAATATCAATTGAAACTGAATGTTAAGTCCAAACTATTTTATTCATAACTAATAATTCAACTTTTGATATTTTCCCTAAATGTTTTGTTTTTAAGCATGAATAAAAATCCAATTTTAATTAGCTCTATTGGTTTGTTTTTAGCAGGTGTTCACAAGTCTCTGAGAAGACCTTTTTTTAGCATCTCACATTGTTTGCATGAGGCCATGCAAAACCTTAGGCATGGGGGAGTGGTTGCTGAAACCTTCATATTATTTTTCAACTTCCGTCGGTGAGGCCAAATCAACATGTTCAATGCTGGGATTTGATATTCATTTCCAAAATTCCAGTACCATTCTATTCTGGTACTGCAGAATTGCGTTCATCCAGTACTGCAAACAATGTTTGCCTCTGCATTCATCCGGTACGAAAGGAGAAATTCTGTGTTCATCTAGTACTGAAAAACATTCTTGTGCTCATCCGGTAATGATGGTTGCATGTGTGCTCATCTGGTACCAAATGAGGAGGTATGTGCTATTCCGGTACTGAACCACAACTCTGCACTATTCCGGTACTGAAACACAACCTTGCGTCCATCCGGTACTCAGGTGATCCGGTACTGGTAATAAGGTGTTGGTAGATCTAATCATATATTCAAGTTTTGCTGCTCGATTTAAGTACTAGGACATATAAATTCAACATTTTTCATTTTATTAAAGGAATTAGACTAATTATGCAATAAACATATGGTTACTCTCAATTATTCCACGCTCCCTACCATGAAATTTTTCAATCCCTCTTATACATCTCCTCGTATATTATCACCGAATTCCTTGGTGAGGTGGTTGTAATCATGAATGAGAAAAAATAATCCATCATGTCACTCTGTTTATGCCCCTTTCTCTATTCTGGTACTACTTTGTTATGGTATTGTCCTATTCTGGTACTATCTATTACGGTACTACAAAAACTTTTTCTGATACCAATTACTTATCTGGTACTGATGCCAAAGTGATATGATCTTTTTCATGTGCTTAACATTGTTTTCACTTCAGGTAATTAGAGGTATGGGCTATTATCTTCATGTTCTTTCTATCAAGGATATTTTAAGTCTTGTGTTGAATTGTTTTTACTCTCATGCACATCTTCCTCCTACATTTATACACTCAACCTTGAATGAATCATCCTTGCTCTCCTTTAAGAATATATTTTCACATTTAGATCTATATGATAATGGGTGCACTTGTCTTATTACTTCATCATTTTGAAGAAGTGATTGCTAATTGAAATATCCATTGAAAAGTGGTAACACCATCATGTCAAATACTAACCTAGTTGATTCAACAAGTTCTTATGCAAGTTTATCTTTACAAGTTTCTCTTGAGAGGTATTGATGAAAACCTCATGTGGTGGACCGCCCTTGCAAAACCACAATGAAATTTCATGAGAGCCCTACTAGGATTAACTAGAGGGACCTCTTAGTCATTATCCGAGATGTTCTATTATACATTGAATAGCTGAGAATTAAGTTGAATGTGGATGATGTCACCCTTGGGATAATTGCAAACAATTAATTATGTGCCTAATAAATCTAAAACACTCTCATACCACCTGCCTTCCTTATAATCTAAAACTGTCAATGAACAACATACACTATTCTAAATATTTTGAGTAATATAATAAAAAAGGAAGTATCAGGAAGTACAAGTAAACCCGCTAGGGTACTTAACAGGCTTGCTGGCAGTGGGGCCATGCTTGTATGGTACTAAGGTAAACCCGTCGGGGTGCTGAACAGGCCTACTGGCAGCGGGGATATGCCGGGTAAAGGGAGTTGAAAAACATAAAGTGGCACACTTAAAACTGAACAAAAACCCTTGGGTCTCATTCTGAAGCAATCACTATCAAATAAAGGCTAGGATATGACCTTTATATCTCTCAGATGATGTTCTTAATAACCTTAAAGTATCCACTTTAGAGTTCTATCTTTAAAAATAAATATGTTTGCATGAGAAGTGGGACCCTCAATATGTGTAATTCACCTTACCTAAGAAAGAAGAGCTTCATCTCTAAAAACTTGGATAAGAAACAAGTTAATCATCTTGGGATGTATTGTTTTATGTGTTCCTCTCTTCAAATGAGATCTAAACTATGCTTATATCACTTTTATTTTAAAGGTAATCTAGCCAGGGGGCTTATTAGTCAAAGTCATTATGAAAACTTTTGGCCACTATACTATAATCATATTAGATTCACATCCAGCCCTTTCTCTTAACTATGATCGAAAATAGATTGGATAAGACCTAACATTAAAACACTAACAGATCTAATCTATTACTCATGAATCCACTTTTCTGTCATAACTACTTTGCCATGGGTAAGAATGTGAAGCATAAGCTAGGAAGTTTATATTGTTTAATAGGAACTTAGGAGTTGAAGAAGGATGAAACTTCAGGGAATGCTTGATTGAGTGAAGAGTATCATCAATTGTGAATTTTTGAAGATCATTGTTGCATGAGGACATGCAATGACTTAAGCATGGGGGAATGTTGAGTCTCGGTATTGACACCTCTATTACCTTATATTATCCTCTGTCTGAGTCAATTTTACCTATGATATGTGTATCTAATTGACTGTTTCCTCCATAAATTCACTTGATAACCTCGTTCATGTGCATAAGAGGTAACTTATGATTAAAGCATGGTTTGTTTAGTTTTCTTGATTTAAAATGATTAAATGTTTGATTTTGCATGATCCTAATCATTTGAATCTTAAGAAGAATTGATCCGGTACTTCCTAGGTGTCCAATCCGACACCAACACCTGTTCTGTGCTAATCCGATATGTTAGCCCTCTGTAATTTGCCCAAGGATATGGAGGTAGTCACAGAGGCAACATCAAAACTGCTTTGAGTCAAGGATCTATCCCTCTAAGACTCAGAGAGGGATCTCTCTGTCAAATTTATCTTTGTTAGAGATTTGATCTTAGGCTAGCTATGAAGAATAGGATATGTTCTTGGAGTTTTTTGGTTGAGATAGCAAAAGAAGACCATTGGGCTATGGGGTCTGTGACAAGTTTGAAATTAAACACAGGTCTATAAGGTATTTCCATAGGGAAAGGTAATGTAGACGTTGGATCCTATAGAAATAAAATTATGTAGAAAAGGAATAGACAAGATAATCAACTACAACAAAAAATCATTCAAGAATTTCTTCATTGTAGTATCAGAGGGAAAACATTTAGATTTTTAAAAGCTCGACACAGAGTATAGTGGATAAATTATGCACTAAATCTCCCTTTAAAAATCAGAAAGGGAATAACATAATGATAACTGAGAAGGATCACATTCAACGAAGAGAGGAAACTTCACCAACTTTAACACGCAGGAATCCTGTGCAAAAGTCCATTTATTTCTGGCTGATCTGACAAAATATTACAGAGAATAGCCTTATGGGTGCAAGAATCAACCCCTTTTACATTAAAATCATCTCAATAAATAGGAGATATCCCCAAACAATTTGTGTAAGTCATATTTAACCGCCTCGGCCAAGAATAGCATAAAATCCCCAAAAATCTGGAACTGCAAATTTGGCCGAATTTCCTGAAAAATAGGGGTACACTCAGTCATTGATTTCTCCCAATCAGTGACACCTGTGAAAAAACCGAAGGAGGTTATTGTATATTAGATTGTTTAGAGAAAAAAACTCCTTCAATTTCTCAAATTTTGATTCCACCTCGCCGAAACAGTTCCCGCAAAATCGAGACTGTAATAGAAAAATCCATAAATCCGAAAAATGAGGCTGAAATACCACCTCTATTCTCCCAACCAGTGGAACTTTTGAAAACACGGGGAGAGGTTTTTTTTATTTAGTCTATTATGAACAAAAACCTCTTTCGGTTTTTTAAATTTCATCTTCGTTTGCCCAAAATCCTCTTCAGAAGAAGAGTGGTCAAAACTAGAAAAACAACAATTTTGTGAAATTGGGGGAGGGCGGTTTTAGAGAGGTAAGTGGTATTCCGGTGTGAAATTGGGAGTGGGCGGTTTTAGAGGTAAGTGGTATTCCGGAATCTCCTCAGGTGGTAAGTGGTATTGGGAGGGGGTATGAAATCACCTTGGAGGCAGACAAGTTCCCTCCCACCACTCCACTGCTAAAGTCCGAAAAGCACCGCAAGGTCCTATCCTTTAGGTCCCAGGATCACTGCCTTGGGATATGTGAAGGTTGTTATAGTGGGGGAAAAATGCTTCTGACATTTTTTGTTTCTTATCCACCTCTTTATTATTTGTTTCCTTTTACATGTTTTCCCTTTCTTCCTTTGTTTTATTTTCATTTCATTTCTATTTTGCACTCTTTTATTACGTTTAACTTTTTTGTTTTATTTATTACTTGTTTTAATTTGTTTTTTCAATTAATATTTTTTATTATTGTTTTATTGTTATATGTTTTTTGTTTTTTGTTTTAATATGTTTATTATATTTTGTTTTTTAATTTTTGTATTTAGCTTTTGTTTTATTTACAATGTGTGGTTTAGTTAATTTTTATTTGTTTATTAATGTTTGATTTTTATTGAATGTTTATATTAATAAACTAACCTAACTATTAACAAACTAATTTAATAATTAATCATTAATTAATTATTCATAAGACTAATCTAGTCTAACTATACTAAACCAATTGATTTTTCTTTTAACCTAAGTTTGTTTATTCGGATGATTCGCGGGTGAGGCATACTTAATGGGTCAAAAAGACAAGGGAGTGAGGGCGCAGTAGAGGATGAAGGATGCAACAGGCTCTGGAGGATCGGGCGAAATGGATGGAGGGGAAAAAAGGGGTCAACCGAGCAAGAAGTTTTCATCACGGGGGCAATGCCAAATCAACAGCCGAACAATCTAGTTACCTATAATTATAGGACCCCAACACGGTACTCATGGTGTGATTGTGTGTATTCTGGTACTAAACACCTACCTACAAGATTTCAGTACCATCATTCTGGTACTGGATTTGCACCTCGATGTTTAGGCCGATAACGACGAATATAAAAATTTGGGGACATGGGTTTTCTCTAGAAATGTGTTTTCATGTAGACTCGTGAGATATAATATCCATATCGCACACGTGTGGACCTCTAGCTCAGGGGGAACGACCCATCCTAACTATTTGCCAATTTTCTAGAAATTCTAAGATCATGCCCAGATTCATGGGAACTGCATTTCGTTGATTAGATAATGGTTGTAGTCGACCTACATTGATGGAAAATGGTTTTTATTTGGATTGGATTGTCTAGATCCAAATTTGTAATGTAAAAATCATATAAATTGAGTGATGGCTAAGCCAAAAAGGAAGAGGAATTTTCATGTTGCAGATTAGATTTCTGAACATATTATCTCTGTAAACATACTTGCTGAAGAATCAATATGAAGTTAAATTCATCAATTCCATGTGTTTTGTAAAGTTTATTATTATGTAAGTTTCTTTGAGCTTCCTTGTTGGCACAGAAAGGGTCCACCGATCCAACCAAGGTAAGCTCCTTTGTAATTTTTCTGTGAATGTAATTCTATTTGTGTGTGAGTGAAACCGTTTCATAGTCTAATTGTAAAACTAGTTAGTATAATTCATTGTTGTTGCATTTCAGTCATACGTTTGATTATGTGCAATATAGGTTTGTGATAATTATGTAGATGTTCATAATTGCTGAGTGAGCATTTATTATTCTAGTGTGTGTGAACAATCATTTGTTAAGTTGTGTGCTTAACCATTTGTTTCCATTTTGCAAGAAAATGAACAATTAATATCCCATCATTCACCCTACATGGACTATTAAATGGAGAATCTTAATACACCTAGTATTTCTTGTACAGGGACAAATAGTTCTTCCAGAATTGATTAAGTTATGAGTGATTTCCTTTTGAATATTGTGTGTAGAAAATTGATTACAGTTTACTGTTGAAATTAGTTGCTATAGGAGGAAAGATCTAAGTTCATCTCTTCATTTCATGAGCCTCTAATGAAAAGATTTGTCACCTAGAAAAGAACCTTTTGATTCATTGTTTGCTTGAGAAGTTTTGTTATCAGTTTTCTCTTCTAAGTTTGGAGTTGTATTGTTGAAGTGTACCCAGATTTGATTGCTAGTTGTTGTTAAGAGTAGTAGCTACACATAACTGAGTCAAAGTCCATCTTTCCACTTCATGATCTTGTAAATGGACAAGTCATTATCTGAGCAAAATATTTTGAGTGCATGTTAGCTAGAGTCTTTTCTTTGAATTTTGTTCTTTAATTTTTGCACAGTGTGTAAAACATAGATTAAGGATTGCAAAACATAGTGTGTGTTTTGAAGTGTTATTGATTCTTGCTATACTCATCATACATAAAAAACTATATGTTATCGACACATATAGTGCATCAACTCTACTGATTATGAATCCCGGTTGATAATTTATGTTTGGTAATATATTATGCAAATAATTGCACCAACAATGCTCCTCTTTTGCTGCTGCACCTGCAACACATATACTAGCCTCTCCTTGGATGCTTGGCATAAATATTTTGATTCCTCCAATGATTAGAATGCTCCTCTGATCATCGACGGTGGAATTATTTAACTTCTCACATCTTCATTCACGTGGTTTGGAATTCCACATGAATCTTCATATGGATGATGCCTTTATTCCGCCTTCTTTCCATCTGTCAACACCCCTTGTTGACATGAACTCTCAGTTGAGATAATTTCTTCTCCCTTTCCCACTTGGAAAATTGGATGTCTCCTTCGCCCTCCTAGTAGTTTATGAAATCATCCGATCCCTTCTTATTTTCCACCTAGAAATCTACGAGATCTCTCCCAGATCTCTTTCCCTTATCACTGAGGTTCTCAACATTCCTCAGCCACCTTTTTAACACCTGTTGCTGCCTTCTGGAAAATAACTTTTGAACATTCCAACTGGATTTCCTTTTCAGAGGTCATTCATACCTCCAGCGTACCTTTGCCTCATGCTGCATTTTCAATGCTAGCTTCTCCATTTCTACTCAGATTTCACTGATCTCTTTGTTTATTTACTCTTTTCTCTTCTATGGGTAGTATTCTCTCTGAACATGCTTATGGATTTCAGTAACCATCCTTTCTTCACCTCCAACCCACCTGAATGTCTACCATATATTTCACACCTTGCAACAGTCTCTATAGAGAATCACACTCTGTCTCCCTTTACCTACTGTCTATAAGCGAATTCAAGTTCTGACTCTAATTGATGTAGTCAGACTGCTTCCTTTTCCTAAAGAAATTAGTTTTGTGGCTCTCTACTCTCCTCTACTTGCAAACAAATTCAAGCTCTGATACCACCTGGCGCAGACCCCCCCCCTTCTCTCCTCAGGCGCTGCTCGACTTCCCAGTCTAAGTTTGTTCACTACTCCTGAGTCGAATTGACTCTTCGGGTCCCTGGTGGAACCCAGTTCACTTTTTCATAGGTCCCTCTTTCTCCAAAGTGGAGGTTCTATTAGACCCATGACTCTTTCTTGGCCCCTTTGAAGAAATTTAACAACGACAATAACTCTTTGTTCTAGGCCCCTTCTCCCATGTAACCTTAGGGTGTGTCCCAGGGATAAAACCTGAAAGGCACTTTAGACTTAGGACTTCGATCTTTTCACAATATCCAACCCTTGTGTTATCACTGAAATTTCGTCCGCACAGGGCGACAAGAACTCCGCATCATCAGCACAAAAAAACAGGCATTCATGGCACAAGGATTAATTCCACAGCACAGCAAAAGGGCCAAAACTATACAAAAATGGCTAAAAAATTAAAAAGCGCAGCATACTCACTAAAAACGAGCGCGCGCGCGCAACATCTTCGTATATTGGGCGCATATGCGCGGCTGTGGGGTGAAAAACCCGCGCGCCTGCCAAACGACGCATTTATGAAGCTGGTCGGCCTCCCAACCACTAATGGATCGGCTCCCAAGTCG
>SNQJ01S0141857.1:6552-17326 GCA_010110895.2 Picea sitchensis | reverse complement strand
GTTGAGGGCCTCAAAGAGCCTTCCATTGGAGAGGGAAGGGACCCAAGTCCTCTTTCTCCATTGTGTATCTTTGGATTTCATCTATCAGACCAGCTAATACATTGGTGATATTGGTCCATTGTTATTTGTGTTTATTTTTATTTTCATGCTCATGTTTTTATTTAGTTTTTGTTTAATTCTTGTTAATAGTTTAGTTGTTTTCTTTCTAACCTTTTACATTACAGCTGTCATGACTAGCAGAGCCCAACTAGGCATGTAAGCACTCACTTTTTGCTCACACATCGACGAAAAGAGTGCAAACACCTTGTTTTCCCAAACTCCGAATCAACGAACACAACTGGTTCTAGAATCAACAGTCCCTGTCACTTCCTTAGCTCAACGACCCTTAATGCTTTGGTATTCAAGACTCTTGAATTTACCAAATCCGCTTCCATATGAAGGACTCTTCCTACGAAGTCCGTGGATCTCCTCCACGTGTCCTTTTGGATCTGACGATCTGGATTCACTCCGCTCTTAGCAAATTCGTGAAGATTTCCCTTTTATCTATGCAAATCTTCTGGAACTCTATCTCCCAGAACTTATAATCTTTCACCACCTATCTTCTCCTGATGATGGACAACCCTGCTTGTCTTCAGAACTTTGTCACTTTGCTGCCCCATTCTCCCGTCAATGTCTAGAATCTGATATGACAATCCAACTTTCTCCTCTTGCAACTGATCTGTTGGCTATTGTGGCTCCTCCACTTAATCTCTTGCTTCGTCTCGAAAATGGGAAAATCACTTAAGTATCAAAGGATGTGGCCTTTGATGTTCCTCCTACGAACTCGATTGCTGGGTATTGGCAATGCTTTCCCTATTGAGCTTGTAAGGAGAAATGTATTTACCTCTGGTGTAGTCCTTGCACTCAATTGAAACTTCTAACGGCTCCTTGCTACACTTCTCTAGGATTTGGCTTGGTTCACTCCCTGCACATGTCTTCCTCCTACTTCTCGAAATTCTTCAGGTTTACCAATGTGACTCCTACATACTCTCAATGCACGCCTGCAGAGATTCCTTCCCTCAGAGTGTTCAGTAAATCTGGGTTTTCCTCAATGTATCCAACACTCTAGAACATGTTGGTTCTATGCGCTCCTTGCACTCACTCAATTCCCTCCTAGTAGAGCTCCACAAAATCTTCAACAATTCTTATTTCTATGCCTTCTCTGCATAGTTTCTCCTCTAAGGTATTCAGTAACCTTGAGGCTCTCCTCTAATTATGTGAACTATTCTGGTGTTCCCTCTTGGCATGTTCCTCTTTGAATCAAAAGAGTTCAGACTCACACTCCTTGCATTGGCTCATAGAGTTTCAACACTTTGTCACACACTCCTTGCACTTATCCTAAAGAATTGTTGGCCCTTGACCAAGTTTTGAGGATCCTTGGTCATGTTTGACCTACTTTTGGGACTTCAATAGGCTATTGAAGACGGAGCAATGGGATCTCGGACCCTTTTTAGGGATTTTTTGGTTTTGGGCTTATGTAATGGGAATGGGGATGTCGGCCCATGGGTTTACCCATGTTTAGGCCTATTTTGTAATGTATAAATAGAAAGCTAGGCGATGTAGGAAGGAGTTCGATCTATGTGATCGAAGGAGGGACAAGTATGTGATGTTAAGTGCTAAGTGTTAATTTCTAAGTGCAACTGGTAATTGTAATTGCTTTGTGCATACTATGTGAGACTTGTAGAGCTAAGTGCAAGTGATTGCAAGAGACTATGGAAGACTTTGTGCTACAATTCAGGGAAGGAGGATCTAGTGAGGCGCCCAGATATCCTATCCTCTGTAGAGTAATATATCATGGCTCTGTGCATGTAGAAGATTGACAGAAAGAAATAAAGAAGAAGAGTTGGTGGACGTAGCCCCAGGGTGGGGGCAAACCACGTATATCCTGCATTGTGGTTGCTATGTGATTTATGCTTGTTCTCTTGTCTATGTGATTGAATGCTTAGTGCACTAATGTATTCTTAGAAGGATCTAATAGGGTAGATTAGTGATAAATAACGTGAATAAATGCTAGATCTGACCTATGTTTGTATGCATAGTACTTGAATCTATTGGGTATGTATAAATACTATGTTGATCTGTTGTTAGGGTTTAGCTACGCTATAAAATAAGGATGAATATTAACAAACTATAACTTCTAAGTTCTTTGTCAAGGTGTTACTATCACAGATCTGTGTCTCAACTAAGGTTGCAGACACTAGAGTCCTGCAAACACCCCTGCGTCTGCCTCGGGTGAGACTTAATCTGCTTCGCAGGTGTTTCCAAAAGGGTCGGTAGTTAGGGTTTCGTTGGTGCACTATTGTAGCGTTGAACCCTGGGTCTGCCCCTATGCCAACAAATGGTTTCAGTGTTAGGACCTGAAACTATGATTGCTGGGAACTGAAGGAAAGAAAGAAAGCTCTGTGCATAGATCTGTTTCCTTAGTGCGCAGTATTGTACTTGACCTATAAATCTCTATGCTAAGAAGAGAAGTCAGATCCGAAGAAAAGAGGTAATATCTTGAAGCTTTGTGCTCCGATAAAGGTAAGAATAGTGAAAAGTTTTAGATCTGGAATCTTTGTGCTCTGCTGAAAGTAAGATTAGTGGAATTTTTTTGTTTCAAGAGTATGGATCTAGGTATGTTTGATAAATGTTATCCTAGTCTGAAAACTAGGGAACAACTAGAAGAGAGAAGGTTTGTTATGAGTAGATCTGATAGAAATAATGAAAGATATGTTATTCCTATGCATAGAAAGAATGTTTGGACTAACAAATGGATGTAGGATCCTAGAAATGTTTTTTTGCAGGTTAGCTACTATGATCCTAGTGCGCAGTACAAGAAAGTCTGGGGATCATTTATGAAAAAAAGAGGATTAACCCTTTGTTACAGTTGCAGAAGATTGTAACATCTTGATAAAGAATTCCCTGTAAGAAGACCTAGTTGTCTTTGTTGTAAATCTATGGGTCCATAAGGAAAAAAACACAGTGGTGATCCAAATACAACAATTATAATCATGATATGGAAAGATAAAACTTATATGTTCAATTCCTGCTATGTATGCAGTGAAATCCATGATGCTAATATTATATTCATTTGTTTTTCTCAAAGATATGGCCTATCATTTGAAGTGCAATCGACACATTCAAGTTATGGTCATTTTTATGTGCAGCCAATGGTTATAATCTAGTTATAAAATTCTACTTGATATGGATGCATGCCTTGTATTATGTGGGCCTTTGAGGAATAGAATAAACATTTTTTCATTAGAACAAAGTCAAATGGCCTTCAAACAAACATTAGTGCTTGATTATTTTTCATTTCTATACATATTCATTGTTGGATTTTCAAAATATGTGCTACAATGGTTTGAACAAATGGTAGGCAAAGCTTGTTGTCACTTGTGGAATTGTTGTTACAATTATTTGTCTTGCAGAATTGTTGTTCCACTTATTTGTCTTTTTGTTTCCACGAAGAGTTTCACTTTCTAAGACACCATATGGGTGTTGAACAAGATGACTATGAAGATTTTACATTCTTACTAAATATCATGCTAAGGTCATGCAGTAAACAATAATAAATCTCTAAAATTCAATCCAAGTGAGACATTAGATTCCTCATGAACAATAGATATTATATGTAAATAATCACCAAGAACGTCGACAAATTCTGAAGGCCTTCACCTTGATTTACTAAACTAGACTTCTTTTCAAGTCCCAAGTTATAAAAATAAAGTAAAAAATGGAGGTCTCTCTCTCTCTTTCAAGTTATGAAAATCATATGATACTAGCATGAATTAATATTTGTAGAGAGGGTGCATATTCAAGAAGAGGAGATTTTGTTTATCTATTAAACTGTGCGAATGCTATAGAATACAAATGTCTTTATGTCAAAATGAATTTTTAACTCCTTGGATCAATGATTATTGTTGAAATTTGGGTTTATATAGACATTATAATATTAGGTAGAATCTTAAAAGAGATGGGTGTTGTAAATCATTCAGTTCACATGAAATTGGAGGAACAAAAACTGAAGTAGTGAAGAAGGTAGGTGGGAGGAAGCTTACAATGTTTTGGATGAGATGGTGTCCAACAGATACAAACCTAATGCTGTAACATTTACAGCATTAATGGATGGTCTTTGCAAGAATTAAAAAGCATTGAGGAGGCCAGTAGGGTTCTTGATAAGGTGGTTAAGCATGAATGTTCTTCAGACTTTATCACTTAACAACATTATTATTCATGCTCTTCATAATACAAGGAATTTACTATAAGAATTTCAACTTTTGATGAGATATCAAAGAGAATTTGTACTCCTGATATGGCCCAACAAACATATATTTATTTTAAAATAATAATAATAATTGAGGTAGCTTGTGCCCCTTCTAAAGGAGATAGCTTAAGGGGTTGACAATTCAATAGAAGGTTATCTCTCTTACTCTAATATCATCTTTGATGTCTTATGTGGGAACAAGAAGTTTATGGATGTGTTTTTGTGTATTTGTTGAGCATTTCATATGGTTGTTACATATATATCAGATCTATCCTTGACTGATAACACTTGTTGTTTGGTGGTTTTGTCACATCTTCTTTATCCATTCTCAAGTTTTATTTGTTGCCTAGACTCCATATCCCAAGCACAAGGCACTAGGTCTTGCTTGGATTCTCACGTTATATCTTAAAATACAAAGAGATTACTATTCTTCAGATTTGGTTCCCACAAAACAAGAACTAGCACCCCAAGAGAATTATTGGGCCCACATATCAAGTTTGACTAGGTCAACCTTAATAACACCTTTTAACACAATAAAAGTATAAAGAATATGACTCTATTCATAATTAAAATTAGTAATAATGATACATGATCCATGACCACATGTAGAGATAATAATGTAATAAATCCAATAGTGTTAGACTACCCCTTATGTTAGATTACCCCACTATTAGGGAATTCATGAGCTATAAATAACCATTTGATGGGTGACCATCTGAATATGAAGGAATTTTCCTTAACATATTGACAAGAACCATAGACTAAAACATCCTTCTCAACCATGAATACATACATGATATTCATGTCATCATCTCTATCAATTTTTGGTGATGCATTCCCCCATGAGGCCTACATCATCACTATTGACCAACTCACATTAGGTAAACACTACTCAAGTTACCCTTTGTATTATTATTTTAATTAACCATATTCAACTCTAAACAAGTCAATAGGTGAATTATATGTAAAAAAAATCTACACTAAGCAACTTCTATCACTAGCCTTCCCTTCACCAACAACTTCCCTAGTGATAAATGATCTAAATTGGATCCACATAAAATAATGGTTATCGGTTCAAATTTTTTCAGGCTCAATGCATGAATGATTCTAGCGGTAGAAGTAGGGATCATGACTATTGACAATGTAGGAGATGGGGTTGATGGCATGAAGGGCCCCATGCCATCACAGTTGGTGTCCGCAACCATGATGTAATATTGTATTCCCAATTTAAGCATGGAGAAAAAGAAAAGGAAATGTAATATATATATAAAAAAAAAATAAAACACGAGAACCATACTAAAAATATTAATTGGAAAAGACAAAGGAGAAAGCCAATCCTAGGATTGGGGTAAGTTCTAGAGTTGGGGGACAACTAGCCTTCTAGTTGAACCCCTAGTATTGTCATCCTTCAACAAATTCATTCCCAACTATTTTGTATGGGTTCTTTGGCTCAGTCTAAGATGAAATTTTGTACAAATTCCCATGTGGATACTAAGAATGAGCCAAAGAGATAGAAGTATTTGTAACCTTCACAATTATCAAGAAATAAAGGATTAATAAAAGTCAGTTAAATGTTGTTTTTCCCATTTGGGTTTCCAAAGTAAATAATGTGTCACAGTGTTATGGATTTCTATGTGACTATGGTGTAAATAATGATGATATATACTTTAAAGGGAATATTTATCTATTTTGGAATTCCTCATTTAATGATCTGGGATCTTTTCATCGAAGTGACTTATAAAGAATTGTATTAAATGGGCATAAATTAAAGTGCACCATAAAGAAGGAAAAGCTCAATAATGAAGAGACATAAGAATCAAATCTGAACAAAAAAACTTGATAACAGATTTCATCCTTGGTGGAATACGTCTTTGGGTCTTGCTCTCAAATGGGTAGGCCTCTTTATTAACTCAACAAAAGAATTTGAAAAAATACATAAGTATACCTCATTGTGGAATTAAGATGCAAAATCTTTGCTCAGATAAGAAAACAAACATTACCTTTGAATTCATGGCACCGAATTACCCAAAAATGACTCTCTCCATGCCTCAATCTGACTCTGTCACTCCCAGGCCCTTGAGAAATCTTGTCTCAGTTTTTGTGCCTACAACCTGCAATTAATTCACTGCACTTTTTCTCAAAAATCAGGCTTGACCGTATCGTCGAGAACCCTCCTCCATCCATGGGTAAACTTTAGAATTTAAATTAAATGTTGGGTGGATTGACCAATGTATCCCATTGGCCTAACAATTGGCGAAGGCTATTGTAAGGTGATTGGATAAGGGGAGGTCCCGGGGTTGAGCTCGCGGGCCTCCCCTTTTGGGCTTATAGTTATAAAAATATATATGAGTTTGGAATTGTTGCCAATTTTGGATTTGTTTTCTTAGATTTTTCAAAATCAAAAGTTTGGCCACCAGATCTGGTGGGACTCCGCCAGATTTGGCAGGCCTTTTTTTATTTTTGAAAATCTGGTTTCGGGCCCTCATTGGGCATTTTCCCACTGCCACGTGGAAGCCAACCATTGGCCCACGCCATCCACTTGCAGAGTCACCTTCCATGTCATCCTAACACTTTATTCTACCATGTCATCTACCATGTCCCGTACGGTTTTCCACATGGTTGTATAGACTGCCACATGGCACTTCCTCATTGGTCCACAAGTTGATCCAAAAATGGCGAAATCGAGTGACACATGGCAACCTGTGGTGCTGCCACGTTACCATGATGATGTCATCCTGATGTCATCATGACACATGGTTCCCTATACATGTGCCATGTACACTATACAGATGATGAAATCATCCATACTGATGCAGACGTCAGCAGTACAGATGCTGACTCATCTCTGTTGACTGGACTAGGTTGACCAAAACTTTGACCGCAAATATATTTTGATATGTAACTCCATTTGATGATCTGTTTACGCCATTGGAAATATTGCAGCATTCTCTTCATGTTGATTCCAATTTCACTAAGTTTTGAGGACTTTGAATTTTTTCCCTTTCTCTATCTGCTGAGGCCATTATGAGCTTCCTGAGTTGCTTTTGCAAATTCTAATTTGTCCTTAGTCTTCTCTGGATCCTTTTTGGATCACGCCTTTCCACTGAGAGATTTTTGGACCACCAAAATCTTTTATCAATCATAAGATCAGTGAGGGAAGAGTTCCCTCACCTTGTCCTTCTCAATCCAGTTTGCCTTGCTTGGATGTGTGCCCTTTAAGCCTACTCAAAGATAATCAACATCTCCCATGCATGAAGTCCTCATCCTTCTGTCCAGGATGATATATTCCTTTAACTGATCCAATTACTCAGGAGAAAACTCATCAACTAAATGTATTGAAACTTCCTCATCCTAATCCCTGATCATGGGAGGCTCAAAATGTTTCAAGTTCTATACATTTACAACTGAGTATATCTGCACATAATTTGGAAGATATAGTTGAAAAGTATTGGTACCACTTTTCTCCAAAATAGTGAAGGGTCTGTAATGGATGGGCTTGATTTTCTTTCCTTCACCCTTCAATATTTCCGTACTGATGTGAAGCCATACCTGGTGTCCAACCTGGTACTGATGATCAACCCTCTATTTTTCATGCCGAGATTTATACTTTGCTTTACTTTTCTCCAACTGTTCCTTGACTGCTTGATGTACTTGCTGGATCCTCTGGATGAACTTGCGAGCTCCTTATTCATTTATTTATCCATTTGAATTGACATCTCTCCCATACATCAAGTCCAAAGGAACCTTAGGTAAATACCCAAAACATGTCTCAAAAGGAGAACACTGAGTGGAAGAATGTAAGGCTCATTTGTAAGCATGTTGTACATAGGGTATTTGTTCATCCCATAACTTGGGATGCCTGTTGTAGTAGCCTCAAAGAAAAAGTACCACTGTTCGGTTAACAACTCTATTTGTCCATCGGTCTGTGGATGGAAAGAAATTCTCCTCTTTATCTTGGTGTCCATCATTCTCCACAAACTTGTCCAAAAATCCCCAAGGAATTGAGTATCTCGATTCGAGATAATGGATGTGGGTAACCCAAAGTGAACCCAAACATATTGAAATAAGAGATTAGCAGTCTTCTCACCAGTGATATGCTTTTTACATGGCATTAAGATACACATCTTGTTGAACCTATCCACTACAACATACAAATAGTCAAGACCCCTTTTCGACATTGGTAAATCCCCTACTAAATCCATGGAGATACCTTCCCATGGATGGGATGGAATATGCAATGGTGAGTATAGCCCCAGTTTTCTATTAGTGGGCTTACAAATAGAACACATCAGACACCTCTTTACATATTTAGTTATAATCTCTTTCATATGAGGCCATTAACAACACCTCTTCAGATGAGCCATAGTTTTTCCTACCCCAAAGTGCCCAAAAACAAGAGAAGTGTGAGCTTCTCGTATTACATGAACTCATTCACTTGTAGGAATACATAACTTTCCAATATGGTAGACTAGTTTTCCTTGTAGACAATAGTTCTCTACCTGTGCACCATGGGTTAGCTTCTCATATACTTCTTTAAAATATTCATAAATGGCATATTGTTCCACATAGCTATCATGAGATAAAGAAGAAATATTCAAAATAATAGAAGCAACAATAGGAGGTCTAGAAAGCATATCAGGTACCTTGTTACTCATACCCTTTTTGTACTTGATTACCAAATGAAATTGTTGTAGGAAACCTATCCATCTGTAATGTCGATATTGTTGCAGTTTGGTCTGTGCTTGGAGATACTGTAAGGGTTGATGATCTATATGTATGATTGTTTCCTTCCCTAACAAGTAGTGCTTCCATTTCTTTACACTTTGAACTAATGCATACAACTCTTTATCATATGTAGGATAGTTAATAACATATTTGTTAAAAGTTTCAGAGTGGTAACATATAGGCTTACAATATTACATCAATACTACACCCATGGCGTATCTATTGGAACTTGTCTCAATATCGAAGGACTGTTGAAGATTCTACAATGATAATACTGGTGTGATACTGATCTTTTCCTTCAAAGTGTCGAAATATTTTTTTCTCTTTCCTCCCCACTAAAAATTGTTCTTCACACTAGTTAAGGCATGTTAAGGAGTTGCTATAAAGGAGAAGTTTGAAATGAATCTCCTCCAATACTAGACTGCACCTAATATGCTCCATATTTTGGTTACACTTTTGGGCTCAGGCCAATTTACAATTACATCAGTCTTGGAAGGATCAATTTTCAATTGTTCTCCTCCTATAATATGACCAAAGTACACAACTGAAGTCTTACCAAATTCACATTTGGATAATTTTACATACAAATTTTCTCTTTGCAAAGTATCCAATACTTGCTTTACATGCCTTACATGTTCATCCCAAGTCCCACTAAATATAACAATGTCGTCTAAATATAAAATCACAAAATCATCTAGAAATGGCCAGAATACATCATTCATCACATGCATGAAGGTTGCTGGAGAATTACAAAGACAAAATGACTTAAATAACCACTCAAACAATCCTTGTTTGGTTTTAAAGGAAGTCTTCCATGCATCCTGTTCCACGACCCTGATTTGATGGTATCCACTGCACAAATACACCTTAGTGAAATAAACAACATTCTTTAACTGATCAAGTAAATCATCTATACGAGGAAGATAGTATTGATTTTTCACCATGATTTTATTTAAGGCCCAATAATCAACAAAAATTATCCATGTGCTATCTTTCTTTGTCACCATCACAATCGGAGAACCACAAGGAGATGAGCTGGGCCTGATGACCCCTTGATCCAATAATCCTTGTACCTACTTCTTGATCTCTATCATCTCTACAACTGACATCTTGTACATGCCCACATTAGGAAGAGGAGAACCTATTGAATATGTAGTTCATGTTGGATTTCCCTCTTAGGAGGTAATCCATCTGGTTCCTAGAAAATATCATCATACTTAGAAACAAAATCAATTAATTCTTTCTTATGAGAAGGATCACATCCTTGGAAAGTGTCGAATGTGTCAACATATTTCTCCCTTACGACTATGAGTACATATCTCTTATTAGTGTTTATGAGTCTCTTCATTTTTCCTGCACTAACAAGTGTTGTGTTTACCCTCATGTTGTGGGATCTAACAATATATTCCACTCCCCCCTTAGTAAGGTGATATTTTTTCTCGTGACAAAAGAAGACTTATTTTCTATCATAAATATAAGGACTCCCCAAAACTATGCCACATATATCAAGTGATACAAAATCCAAATCCACTTCATCAATCAACTTTGAAGCAATGGAAAATATGACCCTACATTGCTTGGTGACATTGAGTTTTTCTTTATCACATACCCAACCAAGAGGATAGGGATTTGGATGTGTTTTAGTTTCAAGACACATCTTTTTGACAAGTGCTTCAGATATCAAGTTTACTTGGGTACCCAGATCAAACAATGTATCTATCTTAGTGTGTTTAGATACAACTCTTATATGAAATAATTCAT
>SNQJ01S0141856.1:0-22099 GCA_010110895.2 Picea sitchensis | reverse complement strand
TTCTTCATTCGAGTGGGTGACAGCAACAACGGATGGAGGTGGTTTGAACCTGAAGAAGATGGAGAGATAAGAAGAAATCGAGATGGAGAGATAAGAATAGATCGATATGGAGAAATCAGTTGTTTCTCGTGGACGTTGAGTATTCGTGATATTGAATATGCTCGAAAAGATTTGATCTTGGATGCTGATCACTCATGGATGTTGCTCGCCTTTGATTACTCGTAGATGTTCAAACCTGTAAAAGAAGAGTGGAATGAAGAAACCAGAAATCCTCTTTGTCAGTTGATTAATTGAAGCAACCAGGTGCGTTGGCTGCAGACAAAAAAAATGCATGGTTCTTGAGGATGATGTTTGTAAAGGTTGCACAAAAGACAAAATCTTCTAGGATGAGGAAGTTGTTCAAGAATTAAAAAATATGGTGCTGCTCATATAGTTGGTTTGTTTCTGAAACATTTGATGAAAGATGATACTGTAGACGAGACTAAAAGTGTTGATGCGCTGAAGTAGACCAAATTCTACAATATGCAACGATTGGTATAATTTGTTGTAACTCTGGTATGCTGATACATGAAATCAGTTATCATAATTCTCGAGGAAATCAGAAAATCATGCCTGGTACAAGAATGTGAATTTGAATGAGGTCTAGAACTCCTCATCCACATTACAAAGGAATTTGCTCCAACCTCCATCGACATTATTTCTACGTCGAAGCCCAATAGCTAAGACTGCATCTGCTCCTTATCTTCTGATGCATTGATAGAGATTGCACGGGTCGTGTCCGTTAGGGATGCAGCGACTAGGGTTCTTTGTAATCTTCGCAGAAAAAGATCCTCGACCTTTTGACATTGTTTTATTGGGTTTTGACAGAGAATCTACAAGCGACAATCATGGGGAGCGACCAAAGATCTATTCTGCATTTGGAGTCATCGACTTGCTAGAATAAACCATTGACTCGTCCAAGAAATGATGCTAAAAAACTATCGACTCGTCCAAGAAATGATGCTAAAAAACTAGGTGAGTAGCAGTAAGTGTTAAAATAATCATTCAAATTTCTAAATCCAATAATTTCTCATTAAATTTAGGCATTTAGTAAAAACTTTAAAAGCTTTAGTATATGGCAGCTTTAGTCTAGGGCACCAAAAATTCTGATATGTGGCATTTTGTATATGGCAGCTTTAGTCTAGGGCACCAAAAATTCTGATATGTGGCATGGAGAAAAGAAAACCCTAGCCAACAAAAGGGATCTGATCTGATATCTTGTTACACAACATAGGTGTCTTCCTTCAAAATATGGATCTGTGGTATGGAGAAAAGAAAACCCTAGCCAATTGATAGGGTACAATCGAAGTTGCTCTCGCAAATAAGGAAGATGCAACTTCTGCCATCCAAAAGTACCACCACCGACATCTGTTGTCATATAAATGACGTCGGGAGATTCTGTTTGGAGTAATGGCACAAAGAATATTGGCAGTGGCTAAGAAATGGCAATCAAGTCAGTCAAGGGATGGTCGAGTGGAGTCGAAGGACCGACTTGCTCCAGAACGAGTGCTTGAAGTTTTTCTAAGAGCCACTTAAACACCATTGCATTGATGTATAAGATGGTGACTAATAGAATGCTAGTAGAAAACAGTGGAGTATTGTGTCCACGCTAACAAACTAAGACCAAGTCGATGACAACATTGCATCAACCACCCTAAATTGACAAGGAAGCAATGGAATTTAAAGGTATGAGTCATTAAGTCATTACAAGAAAATGAAAAATATATAAACTTGAATAAAAGTCATGAGCCATATATATCTCAAAGCAATGTAAAAGGAAATATGGAGTAATTGTAAAACATATACAATATATTACATGAAGGATACTTAGTCGAGTAAGTTTGTAGTCCAGTAGAGTCTAAAATATTTATGACTATTTTTATCATAGTCATAAAAGAAAATAATTAACATTAGTTAACTGTTCTACATTTTGTTTTTTTTCGTCGAAATTCAGCGACATGAAACTGTTCTAAATCACAATTTTATGTTGTTTAAATTGCATTTTCAAATGTAAAAATAGATTCATGTGTCATGTAGATCCATTAATTTCTCAGTGGATTTCAGAAATATGGCCAGAAAATATCACCGAAAAAGAACCAAAACGTAGAATGTTTAGACTACAGAAAAATAAGTCGACTATAGTTTAACCAAGTTAGTCGGAAAAAGAAAAACATTGTGTTGTTGATTGTGTCGAATGCACCAAGATGTCTTGTAAAATTTGAGTCAAAATAGAAAGGAGGGGTTCAACGTGAGTCTTGAAGGCCTCCTCTCCACCTATGTAGTGTAAGTCGGTCCTTAATCGACAAGATTGGTTTCTCAACGAAATTAGTCAATGAAATTTTTACAATTATCATAGTAGAACAAAAGTTTATTTGTATAATTAAGTCCTATTTAAACAATTAAAGTCATGTCTTGGTAAATTCAAGTTGCATGTGCAATGTGCAGAGTCTTAGTTGAGTCATAGTCAAAGTTGTCCTTCATGTAAGTTTGAATTGAAGACTCCAGCTATTCTCATAAACCTAAAGAACAACCATGACTGATAGCTGCAACAAACAGACAAGATTGATGAACATCAGAGCAGTGAGCATACAAACATTGAACACTTCATTGAAATATTGATAGTGATAGAGGAAATATTCATAACTCTTTAGTGAGAAGAACAATTACAAGAGAGCATTCATGATGAGCATTGAACATGAAAATTTTGCAGTGGTCGAAGGCATTCAAGAAAGAGATATATGATGGCATACACACACACACACATGAGCTTAATCGACAAGATGATAACACAAGAAATATTAATTGATTGAGCCCCTTGGTAGAAGAGTTGCAGAACAGTTTCTCGAATCGTGAAAAAGAAAGCAGAGGAATGGTAGGATCGACTGATGTTGCAAACCCTCATCGATTCCATAAAAAGAACCCCCAGGTGTGGCAGATCGTTGGAGCACCCCTAGAGAGTGCCTCGACAGCTCTAGGAGGAATACAAACTTGCAAGTGAGTATGGAAGCCAATTTCGCCTAGCAAGATATCGATAGAATCAATTACATGGAGATATAGGAGTTGGAATATGTGATATATAGTCATTCAGATCCATTGGAAACCAGTCGTAGTAAACCTTGTATAAGTGTATCCTCCTATACAACTAGTGGTTGTTGCAGCTGATTTACTTGTGCAAACTGGTATGCATGGTCGATGCACAATAAGGATACTTCTGCAACAGTAGAGATCCAAGACATTGTTGCACACTTGCTCGGGATGAGTAAGGAGTTGAGTGTGGGAGTGTTGAGGGGGCCTCTTAGGCCTCATAAATGTCATCATACTTATAAATGTAATATAAGCTAAAGTAGATAAATATATGTATATAATGGATAAATGGGACTAAATGGGCGATTATTTGAAGCAAGTGCAACTGCTCCAACCATCCACATCATTGTAATAATACCTATCAAAGCATGAATACAAGATGATAGAGCATTCTCCCTGATATATTTGTCTTGATGGTCTCATGTGTGCATGTCACTATGTAGTCTCTTGCTTGAATGTTGGTTGGAAGCACAACCTTCCAACAAGCGGAAAGGTTATGTTTTCATGGAAGACTATCCTAAATATCCTAATGTATTAATGCAAATGATTTTTTTAAGAACAGAGATAACCAGTTCATCCCCTGTGTCTCCAATTGTTGTGCGAACGAAAACTCCCATTGAATTTTCCTGTTATAGAAAAATGAAATGCCCCCCACCTACTAAACTTTACAACAACTATGAAAGAGGAGGGTGGTTCTTCAAATATAATGGTTTTTGTGATAATTACAATGGGAAGAAATTCAATTACTTTTGGATTACATTCTTTGTTATGAATCTATTTCATGGCAATGATTTATGCTTAAACACTAATTGATTTTCAAATTTGGCCTCTATCAGTTTCATTTAAAAGGATTGATTGTAATTGACTTGATTTATTTGAATAATACACATGAAATATACACGCTACTAACACTTACTTCAGTTTAGCTCACAAGCCTTTTCATTTTCAGGCTCGCGGAATGATAAGTCACCTTGTTTATAAGTTTCCTACAGGGTTAAATCCTAGTGTGGTAATCCTCACGGGCATTTCTCATTGGGGTATAGTTTAATTTTATTGCATGTTTACTCACAACACGCAGTCTACAAGCCTTGTGGGATAATCCTCACAGATTTTTCCTATCAAAATACAATTTTGTGTGGATGTGTATTTTCCCGTAGCCCGTGACCCACATGCTTAGGAGGTGACCTTTTTATGGAACAATGTGTCCCTTATCTATCTCGAAAACAATACCTTGCAATCCTATCAGACTAAAACTAATGCTCATTTCTCATGAGGTTACATGGTAACTTTGGAGCTTAACTTTCCTACGATACCTTCTCATGCACGCCTTGCGGAAAAGATTTCACTGGTTTTTCCCGTCGAGACAATATTTTATTATTGTTATAATATTCATGTAGCCCTCAACCCACAAGCCTTGTGGGATAATCCTTGCATAATTTTCTTGTATGGGTGGTAAAATAACCTTACAAAAATCTTCCCACATCCCATGACCTATGAAACTGTCAGATTTCTTCTCTATGAGATAACTCATTCAGTGTATTAGTTTATTCCTTCACAAGCCTATTCTCCTGCAAGCTTATCCTCTAGCAAAACGTCTCTATGACATGGCGTATATGTAGCTTTCCCACTTGTAAGAAGCTTGAATTTATTTCATTAATGGATTGATGACATAATGTAGATTATGGACGTGATTGATTAACCATAGACAATTATTACTCAAAGCATGCGATTTAATGCATACCAAAGCAAGTTTGCATTTGGTTATTACGAACTTTTTTCTAAGTCATTATCATAAAGGCAATTTCGCTACTTTTGAACAAAATTGTCTATGTTTTCTTCATCTGGTGTGAAAAATCCTTACTCTACTATGAATTGTACATGTTCGCTTGGTCTGCAATGTCGAGAGATCAAAGATTTTGAGGAATACCTCTTCCTACCAGTGCCCCAGCACATGAAGAAAGTCTAGAAACCCTGCTCATGACAGACACCAATCATTTCAATAGAATTTAGGGGTGTCTCACATGGAATGAAATGTATAGACAGTTCAACAATGAAGATTCATTAGTGGAGGACCAAGACCTAAGAATATTCAAAAACATCAAAAGAAGTGGACTCCATGCTATAGTTGCTCGACCATCCATTCTTCCCTACAATGATGCATTCCAGTGGGTGTATGTGCACCTAGATGATAAGAAAAAAATGATTATCAATGAAGCAGATAGGAGACAATATCCACCAGATGTATCAATTGCCAACGCCGAATGTATTTCTCAATAAGACATTTATGGATGTATTCACCAAGGATAATCCCAAGATAGTAGACATCATTCAACAATGGTGCAAAGAAGACATGTCATTTTTTACCAAGCTCAACAAAGTATACAACAGACAGTATTTCAAGGTGTCATATCAACTCCTTGTAGTCATGATCTATAGGCTATTCGGGGAGAAGACAAGTGTCCACTTTAAGCTTGAATGGGTGCCTATTGCACACAATGTGGTGGATACATGGCATATTTTCATCTAGGCACGAACCTTGTCAAACAATATCTTCATGAATATCTCTAGATCTAAGATGCTATCATTATTAGATGGTATTTCAGGCTACAATCAAGTCATTGTCTCCCATGATGATAAGCTAAAGACTGCTTTAAGAACTAAATTTGGGACATATGCCTATAGGAAAATTCCTTTTGGACTGATAAATGTTGGAGGCACTTTTCAAACAACTATGGACTAACTGGTAAATCTATTGTAGTTTACTTGGATGATATTTATGTGTTTTCAAACAATAGAAAAGATCATGGTCATCATCTCAAGCAAATATTTGATAGATGTAGAAAATATGGCATTTCTCTTAATACTAGGAAGTCCATTTTTGTAGTAAATGAAGGAAGACTTCTAGGATTTTTGGCATCAAAGTCAGGGATAATGATTAAACCAGAGATAATAGAGGCCATTTCAAATATTGTATTTTCACATAATAATAAATTAATGCAATCTTTCCTTGGAAAGATAAATTTTGTATGTAGGTTTATTCCAACTTTCTCTGAAACAATGAAGCATTCGTAGGAAATGATAAAGAAAAATGCTAAGTTTAAATGAGGCCCTAAAGAAAACAAATCCTTTATCCAAATCAGGGAGGAAATAGAAAAAACTACCAGCTCTAATGAGTATTGATTTTAATAAGAATTTCATCTTATATACCTTTTCTTATGACACTACTTTTGCATCTATTCTCACTTAGAAAAATGATGATGGGAATGAATTTCCCATTGCATTCATGAGTTCAGTACTGCAAGGTGTTGGGTTAAACTACCCTAAAGTAGATAAACATTCATATTCTATCTTTAAAGCAATAAAACACTTTAGGCCTTACCTATTGAAGTATAGAACCAAAGTGGTAGTACCCTATTCTGTAGTCAGAAATCTATTGGTGCAAAATGATTTGGAAGAGAAATGATCTCATTGGATGACTACCTTGTAGGAGTATGACCTTGATATTAATCCTATCAAGATAGTGAAAGAGATAGATCTTAAAGAAATATTTTTATAATCACCAAGGGTGATTCAGTTTTATACATGGCAGTTTTCCTTTCATTTTTTACAAGTTATTTTTATTTGTACCATATTGGTTTTATGTGTTTGTATAGTTATTACCTTTTATGCTACCTCTTTATTTACATTCAAGTGATTGATAACTGATTTGACAATTCATTAGCCTTTTTTGTTTTAGTATTACCAGATAGATTGGAAGGAATCTCTTTCTTGAAAATTTTCTTAAAGACTCTTGGAATTGGGGAATATGTGCTACACATTCTTTCTAGAAAAATGTGACATCGGGGGATTATAAGGGTTAGCAATGGAGACCTTGACATGGACAAATATTATAAATCTAGATAAACTATTAATGTTGTACATATGGAGAAATATCAATAGAGTTGGACATGAGTATGGGGTTCCCCTTTCCATGCTGGTACTCATACAAAAGCTTCAAGACTTGATTGAAAACAAGAAATACCAACCTATAGGTGTTTTGTAGGTATTGTCTGAAAGCCTAATTCACTTCATTACATTGTAGTTGCATAGGGTAGACCCATGACTGATACAAGTGTTGATCTTGCCTACATATCGAAGCAACTCTTGTATCACCCCATGTGATGTCTCATTCCCAAGAGTAGGCCAGCAGGGAGGGACTTAGTAGTCTATTTGTTCTCGTAGACTATAGTCAGGCACAAATAGGGAACAAGAGGAGAAATAAGGGCTGATTTAGTGTCTAAATGATGAATTAAGCCAAAAATCATAGGAAAAGTCACTTAAGTTAAAGTCAATGGAGAAATAGAATGAAAAGGTGTTGAGGGGGAGAATTAATTAATTAATTACTCACCTTAGGAGGAAAAGCACCTAGCTTAAGTAATTTCAACGAAGAATTAGACCGAGAAGAGTATAAAGGGAGGAATTTGACCTAATTCCTCATTATGTTATGATTTGATGTTGAGAGAGTTTCCAGAGAGGAGGAGAATCGAACTTCTATTGTTTTGTGGATTTCTGGAGGAAACCACCACCTTGATCAGTTTCGGTGTTGAGAGACACACCTTAGCCTATCAAAGATACTATCCAGGTATTTCACTGTGTTATTCAAGAGTATCCAGTTTGCAGTGATTATGCAACTCATCCAGTGAGGGCACAAGGGTTAGAAAGGGTTTTTGTGTAGTTGCACGAGACCATAAATTATCTTGCACATTCCTCCCGACCCAGTTGAGGACTAGCCAAGGCACATATTTTGAGCCACCATTCATCAGATTATGATAATGTAATCTCTAAGTGCGCAACAAACAACCAGAAAGTGTGCAACTCTTAAGGAGGGACATTTGGCGTTCCAGAGGGAGTTCTAGATCATATCCGAGGAAACCCTTATGAACCAGTACAACATTGGCCAGGGCACACATTTCGAGATATATAGCAGCATATTTTTTCGGTGGAATCACTAGGGCACACTCATTGATCCCAGGAGGTGTGCAAACCCCCAGGGGATGACATCCAAAGCTTCTAGGGTCTGATATTCAGTCCGTCAGTCATCAGTAGAAGCCTAGAGGCCAGCGCGCTCAGTTTGGGATAGTTTCCAGTTGATTCTTTCGAGTATAGCCACCAGGGATATTTTTCCAGAGTTGCAGCAGTTGCTGTGAGTTTCCGGAACTACATATTTTTTCCAATCTATCAGTGCATGTGCATATATTCCTTCATATTCTGATCGTGGGTATGTTGTATTAGTTGTTTGTATTCTAGTGATGATCCACGAGATCTAGTTGACGATTTTATCTTCTTTCAACACATTATTGTATTTCCTGCTTTTTCCCTCACAATACATATGAATGAGATGGTGTTTGTTCCTTATTCTTTATGCATCATATATTTTTCCTAAACATTAATTGAATGAAACACGCATGCAAAAATCACCAAGCATGTTGAAAAATTAACTCAAACACATCCAGAAACCCCTAGAGTATCAGATTAGACAGTGGCCTTGTGAGTTTAATAGTGTTTCCTAGACTAGCCGAGTCAGGAACATTACAGTGGTATCAAAGATTTCTTCCTACCATCCTGTGAATAAAGTGATTCTCATGACCCCATGATTTCGGGAACAGGTGAACAATACCTAGAGGTCCGAGGTCATATTGGGGACGAGTACATTTAGTACCATAGAGGTCATAGCATAGACCAGAGAGACATGAACAGAAGGAACTGCACTCCCTTCCACACCCAGTTTGACACAGAGCCATAGTTAGAGGACAAAGCGAATATCATCTCTGACACATAGGTAGATATAGAGAGGAGTATGGGTGACAGGCGAGGGACTCCATAGGGTAGGGGGAAAGGCCATGAGACACATCCAGACAGTACACATACTATCTTGAATGGACTAGCCAGACGACAACGGGACATGATGAACGCCATAGCATAGATGGCCATCAGTACACATATGATCCATCATAGCATGAGAACTATAGGTGCCAATTCCATAGGAGGAGCGAGTGGTTCAGGAGGACACCAGGGAGGTGGGGGCAATGGCTCTAGTGGAGCTCAGGGCAGAGCGAGTGCACACCCTTCGTCTATACGAGCCTATACATCATCTGGGAGGATTCCCTTACCTTTATATCCACAGGTCCAATGAGGACAACCGTTGGGATAGCCAAGGAAAGCGGGAGGACAGTTCGGTCAGGGACATGTAGTGCCACAGGATCCATTCAGAGAGTACATGAGAGATTACTTGGCACTAGCACTAGATTTCCATGCATACATGAGTTTGCTAGACTATTGTTTGAGCAGGTATCGAAACAGACCTCGGGAGGCATAAAGGGGCAATGGGAAAACTCACAACATGGATTTCATCAAGAAAGTGGGAAAGTTGAACATTCCTACTTTTGATGGATCATCACGATGCTCAGATCAGGCATGGGTACATAAGCTTGACACATACTTCAAGCTTAACCCGATGACAGAGTCAGAGGCTATCAGTTTCTCCATTTTGCACTTGGATGGGGAGGCCCATGAGTGGTGGTACCATGGGATGGTGACCTTGGGTCACAACCACATTAATTCATACTTAGAGTTCACTAAGAGGTTGATGGAGTGGTTTGACAGGAGATATCCAGATCTCCATTGTAGAGACCTTACACAGTTGAGAAAGATAGGATCAGTCGAGGCCTTCATCACAGAGTTCCAGTGGAAGGCAGTGGTCGTATCCGATATATCGGAGCACAGATTGGTAATGTTGTTCACTGAAGAATTGACGGATCCATTGAGGGGTTTGGTTAAATATTTCAAGCCTCACACCCTACAGGAGGCCATTGTACACATGAAAGACATGGGGGACTCAACACTAAAACCCAAACCCTTTGTACCACAGAGAGATATGGATTAGATAAATCCTCAAAGGGAATAAAAGGGTAAGCCCAATTTGGAAGATGACACCAGACATGAGTTGATGAGGAAGAATGTATGCTTCTCTTGCAAAGACCCTTGGGTTCCAGGCCACAGGTGCATGGGCAAGGGAGAGATCCATTATATTGAGGTGGCAGTAGACAGTGTGGATAGTGAAGAGGAGGAGCAGAAAAGAAGATCCACTAGCTCAAAGGAGGATCCATCACAACGAGAGGAGCAACCTCCACGGAGACCACCGACACTGATAGGGACCCACCTACCGGTAGCACCATGGCCTCCTAAGTAGGATAACATATGGAAAACAACAAAGGGAGGAGTCATAACGACCCTTTCTAGTGTTCCTAGGTATGACACCCTCTGGATTAGAGGGACTATTTAGGGACAACAGGAAATCTCCCTAATCGATGGTGAGGCCACCCACAATTTCATTGATACTTCATCGGTTGGCATTGAGGCGAGCACTTCAGATAGAGGAGTTTGAGGGATTCGATGTTTCATTAGCAGATGGCCATACAGTGGAGTGTCTTGACAGAGTCCTGGACTTAGAGATAAAGTTGGGTAACTACACAATGAGAGACACATTTTATGTATTTTACCTATCTAACACATATGTGGTATTGGGAGTCCAATGGTTGATCATATTGAGAAAAATCACCACCAACTACCAAACCTTAGAGATGGGGTTCAAAGATAGTGATGAGAAGAGGATCATTCTGAGGGGCATGTCGATAGGGGAACCTCAAATAGTTTCAGCCAAGAGGATGGAGAGGATCTTCAGGAATGGGGAGGTAGCATATGTTGCAGAGTGGTTGATCACTTCACAGAAGGATTTAAAGGGTCAGAAGTAGTATCAAATAGAGATCAGGAACTTGTTGTGATGACATCAATAGGTTTTTGGTTTGATTCCACCAAGGAGGCCACCAGACAGGGGGTTTGAGCACACCATTGAGTTGGAGGAGGGGGCCAAAGCTATGATCACACCACCCTATCTTCATCCTAGGAGATTCAAGGAGTATATAGAGAAAGAAATTAATTAATTTCTAGCAATGGGACACATCAGACTGAGCCACAGTCCATTCACTTCTTCAGTTGTCTCAGTTATGAAGAAGGATGGTACCATGAGGATGTGCATCGATTACCGAGCCTTGAACAGGAAGACCATCAAGAACCGATATCATATCCCTTGCATAGATTAGTTAATGGATGAGTTTCATGGCGTTTTTTCCTTCTCAAAGATTGATCTACGCTCTGGATATAATCAGATTAGCATCTGAGAGTAAGACATAGAGAAGATGACATTCATATACCAATTTGGTAATTTTGAGTTTTTGGTTATGCCATTTGGGATAACCAATGCACCAACTACATTCTAGTCTTGCATGAACCACATATTCAAGGATCAGTTGAGGAAATCAGTCTTGGTTTTCTTCGATGACATATTGGTCTACAACAAGACATGGCAGGAGCATATGAGGCACTTGGATGAGGTATTGAGCATCATGGAGACATTGTCACTATACTCCAAAGAGTCCAAGTGTGAGTTCGGTATGGAAAATATACTTTAATTGGGACACATTATCAGTGCACAGGGGGTACAGGTGCACCAGGAGAAGATCATGACCATTCTATATTGACCAACGCCCAGGAATGTGACAAAGTTGAGGATCTTCTTTGGGCTATGCAACTATTACAAGATTTTTGTCAGGGGTTTCTCTCAGCTTGGAGAACCACTTACAGATCTCACCCGACATGGGGATTTCATCTAGACCAATGAGTCAGATGAACCCTTTGATCACATGAAGGAATTCATGGGCACCTGTCCAATGTTAGCATTACCAAACTTCACTTTGTCATTTGTATTAGAGTGTGATGCATCTGAAGAGAGTATCTGAGAGGTTTGATGTAGGGAGGACATCCAATTGTGTTCAATATCAGGAATCTCAGTCATCTCGAGAGGATGTACTCCATTTATGACAAGGAAATGTTGGAAATCATGCATGCCTTGACCAAATTCAGACAATATTTGGTGGGCAACAAATTTGTGGTCAAAACAGATCACAATAGCTTAAAGTATTTCCTTGATCAAAAGGACCTCAGTGAGCACCAACAGAAATGGATGACGAAGGTGCAGGCCTTCGACTTCAACATATATTATGTAAAATGGAAGAATAACATTGTGGCCAATGCGCTATCTAGGAAACTCGTGGCATGTTCTTTGATGGAGATTTCAGTAGATTGGAAATCCCACTTGTTAGTGGAATATTCTAAGAACAAGTTTTCTTGTGAGGTTTTGGATGGAAAGGTTTAGGATGACATGTACAGGGTCATTGACAATGTCATATTCTACGAGGACTAAGTCTACTTAGTGCCAGAATCAGGACTCAAGAAGAAGATCCCCGCGACAGTTCACAATTCACCACTGGCAGGCCATCACGGGTTTTTCAAAACCTACAGGCATATCAGAGAGAGGTTCTCATGGAAGGGCCTCAAAAAGGATGTTATGAGATACATCAGTGAGTGTGTGACTTGTTAGAAGAACAAGTCAGAGCATGCACTTCTAGTAGGGCTACTTCAACCACTTCCCATTCCGGAGCATAAATGGGAGAGTATATCGATGGACTTCATCACATGCCTACCCAAGGTCCAGGGTAAGGACTGCATCTATGTAGTGGTCGAAAGATTGACCAATTTTGTGCACTTCTATGCCATACCGACAGAGTACAATGCAGTTCAAGTAGTCGATCTATTCTTCAGGGAGGTCTTCAGACTTCATGGGTTGTCGAGGAACATCATCAATGATAGGGACAATCGGTTTATTGGGACATTCTAGAGGGAGTTGTTTATATTGGTGGCGATAGAGTTGACGCCCATCACTACCTATCACCCTCAGACAGATGGGAAGACCGAGATGGTCAACAAGTGGGTTGAGTGGTATTTGAGTAACTATGTGGGTGGACAACAGAGAACATGGGTCAGGTGGCTACATCTAGGAGATAATTGCTACAACACCACTTTCCACATGTCCATTGACATGACACCCTTCTGAGAATTGTACAGTTATGATGCTCCCACTTTGGTAGACTTGGTTTTTTGGGAGAGTGGAGCTCCCAAATACAAGGATTGGATCACCAAGAGTTAGGATATTCTCAAGTTTCTAAAAGAGAACCTGCAGACAACACATAATTGACAGAATATGAGTGCGGATAGGAACACGATAGAGCGTATATTTGAGGTTGGGGATTTGGTTTTCTTGAGACTCCAAACTTACAGGAATTCATCTTTGAATAAGAGTGGGGCTGAGAAGCTCAAGCGCAAATTTTAGGGACCTTACAGAATCATGTGTCGGGTAGGCGAGGTTTCTTATGAGCTATAGCTTCCATAAGGGAGAAAGATTCATAATGTGTTCCACATATCTTACCTCAAGAAGGTGGTGGTACAATTCATTATCACATCATAGGAGCTTCCACCATTGGATGAGGAGGAACAATTGGAGGTAGTTCCAGAGGAGGTGCTCGAGTAGAGAGAGTGCAAATTGAGGAGCAGGGTCATCATGGAGTGCTTGGTTAGATGGAGGGGACTTCAAGTGGAGGATGCCACATGGGAGGGAGAGCACATTTTTCAGCACCCAGGACTGATGTTTCTTGAGGACAAGAAATCTCGGAAAGGGAGGACTGTGATGTCTCGTTCCCAAGAGTAGGCCAGCGGGGAGTGACTTAGTAGTCTATTTGTTCCCATACAATATAGTCAGGCACAAACAGGGAACAAGAGGAGAAATAAGGGGTGATTTAGTGGATAAATAATGAATTAAGCCAAAAATCATAGGAAAAGTCACTTAAGATAAAGTTAACGGAGAAATAGAATGAAAAGGTGTTGAGGGGGAGACTTAATTAATTAATTACTCGCCTTCGGAGGAACAACACCTAGCTTAAGTGATGTCAATGGAGAATTAGATCGAGAAGAGTATAAAGGGAGGAATTCAACCTAATTCCACATTATGTTATGATTTGATGTTGAGAGAGTTTTCAGAAAGGAGGAGAATCAACTTTCTGTTGTTTTCTGGATTTCTAGAGGAAACCACCACCTCGACCAGTTTTGGTGTTGAGAGACACACCCTATCCTATCAGAGATACCATCCAGGTATTTCACCGTGTTATTTAGGAGTATCCAGTTTGCAGTGATTGCACAACTCAACCAATGAGGGTGCAAGGGTTAGAGGGGTTTTTTGTGTAGTTGCATGAGACCAACAATTATCTTGCAGATTCCTCCCGGCCCAGTTGAGGACTAGCCAGGGTGCATCTTTTGAGCCACCAATCATCAGATTCTGATGGTGGAATATCTTAGTGTGCAACAAACATCCATAAAGTGCACAACTCTTGAGGAGGGACATTTGGGGTTCCAGAGGGAGTTTTGGATCATATTCGAGGAAACCCTTCTGACCTAGTACAACATTGGCCAGGGAGAAAATTTTGAGACATATAGCAACAGATTTCATTGGTGGAATCACTAGGGCACACTCATTTATCCCAGGAGGTGCACAACCCCCCAGGGGATGACATCCAGACCTTCTGGGGTCCGATCTTCAGTCTGTCAGTCATCAGTAGCATCCTAGAGGCCAAGGCACTCAGTTTGGGACAATTTCCAATCGATTATGTCGAGTATAGCCACCAGGGAGATTTTTCCAGAGTTGCAATAGTTGTCGTGAGTTTCCAGAACTGCATCTTTTTGTCGATCTATCAGTGCATGTGAAGATCTTCCTTCATCTTCTGATCACGGTTATTTTGTATCAGTTGCTTGTATTCTAGTGACAATCCATGAGATCTAGCTGACGATTTTGTTTGCTTTCATCACATTATTGTATTTCCTTCTTTTTCCCTCATAATACATATGAATGAGATGGTGTTTGTTCCTTATTCTTTATGCATCATATATTTTTCCTAAACATTCATTGAATGAAACACACATGCGAAAATAACCAAGCATGTTAAAAAATTAACTCAAATGCATCCATAAATCCCTAGAGTATCATATCAGACAATGGCCTTGTCATTTTATCAGTGTTTCCTAGACTAGTCGAGTCAAGAACATTACACCGCAATTCCTTCACATCCTATTTGCATACACAATATCTATATATAAAATATATAAGGTTGATCATAATGTGAACAATAAAGGAAGTTGAAATCACTGTAAATAGTGTGGGAAGTACAAGTAAACCCATTAGGGCTATGGACGCTCGCTAACATCAGAGTTATGCTTGTATGATAAGAAAACATCTTCGTCAGGGCTATGGACACTCACTGGCATCAAAGCAATGTTGGTAAAATAGAGATAAGGAAAAAAAATTGTCATGTGATCAATTGAAAATAGTATTCTATGGTGTCATCCGTCAACAAGGAAAATATCATTTCCACCCCATAACTTGACTTATGGAGAATGCTTGAAAAATTCCTAGAAGATGTTATTAAACGTTGAAATATTTCAGATATAAAACTTGTCCAAAGTGGAACCCATGGTACAAGGGAAAGTCTATGTTTTCGTGGAAAACTGTCCTAAATATCCTAATATATTAATTCATATGCATTTTCTAAGAACAAATATAACCGGTTCATCCCCTGTGTCACCAATTGTCGTGCCTACAACAAATCCCATTAATTTTTCCTATTATGGGAAACTTAAATGTCCCCCCACCTAATAAAATTTACAGAAACTATGAAAGATGAAGGTGCTTTCCAAAATATAATGGTTTTATGATAATTGCAATGGAAAGAAATTCAATCATTTTTGGATTGCATTCTTTTCTATGGATCTGTTGCATGACAATGATTTCTTCTTAAACACTAATTGATTTTCAAATTTGGCCTCTATCAGTTTCATTTAAAATAATTGATTGTAATTGGATTGCTTTATTTGAATAATACACATGAAATAAACATGCTCTTAATATTTGCTTCTAATTGTCTCACGGGAATTTTCATTTTCAAACTCATGGAATGATAAGTCACATTTTTTATAAGTTTCATGTACGTAGAAAGCCTTGCGAGGTAATCTTTGCAAGTGTTTCTCATCGGGATATTGTTTAACCTTATTGTGTGTTTACCCATATCCCGTAGGCTACAAGCCTTGCAGGATAATCCTAACGGGCTTTTCCTATCAGGATACAATTTAGCGTGGTTGTGTATTTTCCTACAACTTGTGACCTATAAGATTAGTTGGTTCATGTTTATATGGAACAATGTGTCCCTTATTTGTCTCTAAAATAGTACCTCGCAATCCCATTAGACTTAAACTAATGGTATTTTCTCATCGGGGTTACGCGGTAACTTTGCAACTTAACTTTCCTGCAATACCTTCTCCTACAGGTTTTATAGGAAAAATGTTGCGGGTTTTCCCATTGGAATATTTTAATCTTATTATAATCTTCATGCAGCCCACAACTCATAAGCCTTGCGGGAAAATCCTCGTGGATTTTTCTTGTCTGGGTGACAAATTTACCTTACAAAAATCTTCCCGCAGCTTGTGACCCGTGAACCTATCATATTTATTCTTCGCGAGCTAACTCATTTAGTATATTAGTTTATTATTTTGCAAGCCTATACAAGCTTATCCTCTGAAAAAAATTCTCTATGAAACGGTGTATCTGTACATTTCCCGTTTGTAAGAAGCTTGAATTTATTTCAGGGAATCTTAGAAATGCGGGTCAAACCGCGCCAAAAGTTGGAGAAGTGCTCCAAGTTTATAAGATGCCTTTTATTACAAAGTGGAGTTTATGACGTAAACCCACGGAAACCGATTGACACCAATGTCGGCCAATAAGACCTGAATTTACACTATGGAGGTTTATAATGAAAACCCACAAAAACAACTGACACCACTGTCAACCAGTAAGACATGATGGTTTGATTTTAATCATTCTCTATATGGGTAGAGAATCTTTCTTCATAGGTTAGTGTGTTCCACATTTTAGTGTAAACTTTTCGTGAGACAAATGGTTGTCCATTTATCATTTGAATATTATTTTTGATTTTCACAACCCATTGATAATGATTTAAAATGAAGTGACATAATGTTTCTCCTTCATTTGGTCCATTTTGTAAAAGATTGTGGACAGATTGTAGAGGAGATACTATGGTTGTTGCCGAAGAAAGTATTGTTGGTTCTATAGCACTTTTGTTTAGACCAAAATATTTCCACCAATCTGCCAACCAGCTTGGAGGTCTTCATGTTGTGGATGTATCAACATTCCCAAATTTAACTAGAGTTAGGAAATCTTATTTTTGAATGAAATCCCACCAAAGAATTTTGTATTCTGCATAGTTATAACCAGTGTTAGGAAAATATATGAGTGGATTCCTTTCAGGCCAGTAAGATAGCAAGCGTGGTCTCTGTAGGAAGAAATATTGTTGGTTGTTTCCAACATTATCTCTAATATCCCAAAAGAGGTCAATATCACGAAATTTGCTGGTTAATGTCTCTTGGGCTTCCTCTACCTTTTGTGAAGCTCTTAAAATTATTGGAGACAAAACGTTTGAGCTTAATCTAAATCTAGTTTCTGGGACTAAATTTAGGGAGGCTAATTGACTTGTAGGTGTTAACAGTTTTGTGCTCCTTAATTCTCAATGGGGTTTCCAGCTAGACTCATATTGTTCCCAATTTAATGAGTCAAGGATATTGGTTAGGACCTCAACTCCATTTCTCAACTGAACATAAATAATCATACAGACTTCTTGTAGATGTTCTCTGCTTAAAAAATTTGGGATGGAATTTGCAGTCCCTTTGATATGCTCAATGGAAAAATCAAAATTGTTGAACAAAGATTGTCATCTAGCAAACTTAGCATCACTTGGAGTTTTTATTTCCTTATTAAGCACTTTATTCATCGCATCAACATCAGTTCTGAGCAAAAAAAAATTATAAATAAGAAACATCTCAAATTTGTGAATAGCATTAAGTGCTACTTTGATCTCCTTTTCTAAGGAAGAATATTTTTTCTCAGCGACTTGCCATAAACCAGAGGAAAACTATACTATTTCTTCCTTGTTCTTTCCTTGCTGGTCTCTAACTTGTTTAAGGACAACTCCCCATCCAATACTGCTTGCATCTGTCTCAACAATATTGGGAAGATCATCATCTAAAATATAGAGTATTGGAAGTGTTTTTGCCTTCGCTTTGATGTTCCTTACTGCTTGAGAATGAGCATCAGTCCAAGGTGTAGGATCTTTCTTTAGCCTATCTTTTAGTAATTTATGATATTGGGCACATCCTTTGTATAAATGACTAATGTAGTTCAGGCTTCCCAAGAATCTTTGTAATTGGACTTTGTCAGTTATTTTGTCTGGGAATTTATCAGCAAACTCTACAGCATGTGTTTGCAAAGTAAGTTCACCATTTTGTATGGTGTGCCCCAAGTACTTGACTTCTATTTTGAATAATTCAAGCTTTCTTTTTTAGAAGACCAGGCCAGCTTGTTTAACAATTTGTATAAATTTCCTGAGATGTTTGAAATGATGCTCAACTGAAGATGAGAAAACAAGTATATCATCTATATATACAATAATCCAGTCAAAGAATGGTTTTACAGTATCATCCATTACTCTCTGGAATTTGGTTGGAGCATTCTTCAATCCAAATGGCATAACATTCCATTCATAATGTCTTGCTGGTATGCTAAAGGTTGTTTTAAACTTATCTTCTTCTTTGACACCCACTTGCCAAAAGCCAAATTTTAAATCAAATTTTGAAAAGACTTTGGCTCCAACAATTTTGGTTACTAAACTGGTTTTATTTGGAATGGGATATGTATCATCAGCCAAAACTTTATTTAGTGGTTTGTAGTTTACCACTAACCTAGGAATTCCTCTTACCTATTCAGAGTGTTTGTTAACATAAAATCCATAACAATTCCAAGGGCTAATAGATTCCCTGATGAGTCATTTCTACAAGAGGTTCTTAATTTCTTCTGCACAGAGTTTTTGGTATTCAACATTCATAGGAATTGCTCTTATTTTGCAAGGTTTCCCTAGATAGTCATCTTTGTAGGGAAGTGACACCTCATGTTTCTTTTGGTTCCAAAAAGCAATAGGATTTTCAGAACATATTTGTTCTGTAATCTCTTGTTTTAACAGAAAGATCTTTTGTTGAATATGGCTTTGATTCAGCTGTTCTTTTATCCTTAAGTTACACTGCTTATTTTTCATCTCTTCTATCCTTAGCATTTTATTTCTGATGGTATGGACCATTGTGGATATTCTTGGAGAAGAGATGAAAGGAAATTTTACATAAACTCTTTTTTTTTCTGATAAAGATGGAATGCTGATAAAATATCCTAATGTTCCATCTGGAAATAAAGTTGATCCATGAGGTTCTACTACTGAAAAGAAAGGTGTCCCTAGAATACATGCTACCATAATGTTTTCCAATAAGAATTTTAATGATAGGTAATGATGTTTGAAGCAAAGAGAAGCCTCAGGAATATCGAAAGAAATTTCCGTTGGGATGTTCCCTAACCCAATAGCACTGACTTGGGTTTTTTCCCAAAATTGAACAGGGATAATATCTTTATTTAAAATATTGAGATCTGACCCTGTATCTAACAATGTCTTGAGTCTAAAAATCTTTCCTTGGATTTTTATGTCCAGAAGAACATGGAACTTCTGATGTTGGATAGAGAATACCTACTCCTTTTCATGTTCTTGTTCTTTTATTTCCTTCTTTGGTTTGTTGATTTCTTTGCCCAAGTCTGAAATAGAAATATTTTGGGCAGGACAACAGATTTGTTTTTTTGTATGTGGAGTCAACACTCTTTTAGAACAAAATCTTTTTTCCTTTAAGACTCTTAACATTTGGCTTTTATATCTCCATTCATAAAATGAGATAAAAACTTGATTTTCATCCATGTATTGTTGCCATTTTTTGGATAAATCTATTTTTTCCTTAGTTGTAGTCTTTATGGAAAAGCTCTATGTATCTTGATGGGTGAACAAATCCTAGTTTAACAACTCTTTCATCCAATTTGGGCTTACCCAATGTCTTGGACATCCTTTTGACAAAGAAAGGAATTTTCTTATTTCTGGATGAGATGGTCCTTTCATATTTTCTGGAATAGTGACATCATATCTTGATGAAACTTTTGTACACAATTTTGTTTTGATAACCAAAATATGAGGATCATGGGGAAAAGGAAAATCAGAACATTGTGGATGAGGACAAGGTTATTTGGAAGTGGAAGGAGTTGGTGGAAGATTTGTTCTAGGGTTATGGTGGCTATGTTCAAATTGGAGGTTGTCTTCTTCTTCACATGTTGAGACTGTGGAAAGTGTAACCAGTCTATTGCAATCTAGGCATTGGACTTTGTAAGGAATATGACCTAAAGAAGAGACTAGGGATTGGAGTGATGGATGTAAACACAGTGAAGTAGTGGAAACAGAGGATGAGGATGAGAACGAAGAACTATTTCTAGACAATGATTTTTGAGGAAAAGAAATGACAGTAGAAGAAGGAGTTTCCCGAATGCTTGCAGAAGTTATTGATCTTGGTATAGGGACCTTTGGAGTATCGATGACCCAATTTGTGGGGAAAGAAAGATTTTCCCATTTAATAGTTTGGTGTTCCATTTTCTGGTTAAATGGATCTGTAAGAACTAATGTACTGGATTGAGATGTCTGGCTAGGAGTGTTTAGGACTACGGGATATAGAGTGTTGGTATGTCTAAAACATCCCCTAGTTTGGATAGAGATATTAGTTCTTGTTTGACACATGTCAAATCCAGTGGTCCGAATCTACAGTTTCAGGATGTCTCCAAGATTTTCATCAAAAGTATATACATAAAAGTTTGGAAAACAGTCAAAATATACAGGACCATTTGAGAGAGGAGCTACAATGCCTCCTATCAGAGAATTAGCAAATTTATTATGAGTCATGTCTCTGACTGTGCATAGAACATATGCATCAATACCTTTGTGGACCAGGGGACTAATTCCCACACGGATGTAGCCAAAATGGAGACAATTTGTCTTATGTTTTCTAGCTTCGGCTTGTACTTCTTTAACATTTATCAAAGAAATAGTCTGGTTGACATCGCTATTTTGTTGTATGCGACTTATTGATTCTTTAACTATAACTCTGGAGACTGCTTTGAGATGAAACATGTTTAAATATTTGTAAACTTGGCTAGGAGCAATAGCGGGTAATTTCCATGCAGCCTGTGATTGAGTTTCTATTTCTTCAATACTGGCATGATTTAAACTATGAAGCTTATTATCTGCAAACATAGATTCTAAACCACTTGTGGATAATCTGTCGGAAGTACTATCTTTTTCATTTTGTATTTATCTGAAAGATATAGATCTATCCATATTTAGAATTTTAACTATGACTGCACAAAAAAGCAGGGCATTTAAATCTAATCCTTTGCACCGTAGTGAAAGAATTTCGATTAGGCTCCTGGCCGACTGCTCAAGCAGAAACTAATTAAACTTATAAAGAAGTCGCAAAAGTGGAAACCTTGTCTTTCAAAGGCCCGAGACTTCTGATACGGCTTTGGAAAGTCACAAGAGTGGAAACCTTCTCTTTCAAAGGCTCGAGACTCTTGATACGGCTTTCAAGATTCTTTCTTTAAATACAAAATAAAATAACAGAGTGAGAGATCTGTTATCATACCTGGCGCAAAAATGATGTTATGACGACATAATGTAGAGTATGGACATGATTGATTAACCATAGACAGTTATTACTCAAAGCATGTGATTCAATGCATACTAGCACCAGTTTGTATTTGTTTATTACTAATATTTTCCTAAGTCATTATCATAAAAGGGATTTTTTCTACTTTAGAACAAAATTGTCAGTGTTTTCTTCATCTGTTGTGAAAAATCATTACTCCACCATGAATTATACACGTTCGCTTGGTCTAAAATGCCTAGAGCTCAAGGATTCCAAGGAATACCTCTGCCTACCAGTGCCCCAACGCATGAAGAAAGACCAAAAATCTTTCTCATGATGGATACTAGTCATTTTAATGGAATTCGAGGGTGTCTCA